>JAKCPI010020013.1:0-10441 GCA_023213315.1 Euborellia annulipes | reverse complement strand
AAATTAAATAAAAAAAAGAGACTTATAAGTAGAACACTCAAAAGAATAAATAAGAATATCGAATGTACAAAAATCGAATTTTCAAAAATGATGAATTCAGAAATATTTTAAATTAAATCGGTTTATATGGTAGGTTTTTCGGTTTTGGGATATATATAAAAAAAAAAAAAACAGTGTCGGTGGTGTAACCCCTAAACATCCCCGTTGTTTGTAACATATCATATATCAAGTTTAATTTAAAAAAAAAACTCTTTCTCTTTAATCAAGTGGCTCTGTGTTTGTGTTAAAATTAATTAACAATTTTAATTTTCAAAATGATCGATTATCCTATCCTTTCCTAGCATACACCACTTAGAAACAGAGAGAGGGATAAATGATAATTATAATTAAATACGAAAGATCCTTTTCATAAAATTGAATAATAAAAAAAAAGCCATCAAATCAAATAATTTGTTTTCATTTTGAAAATGAAAAGATAAATCATGAAATTTTCTGTTGTTATTAAAGCCTTTCTAAGATATTATATTTTTCATCTATTTTATTAAATGAAAATAAACACTCGAGAGAGAGAGTTTAATTCAATAAAAGTGTAGGGGGCTCTGGCTAATAATTAGATATACTTTTATGACTAAAGAGAGTAGAGATGGCGTTTTTTTTTTTTTTTTTATTTATCAGAGCGAAAAAATGAGTCATTACTAATTAAGATATTATTTTAGCTTTTTTCTTGATGAGATTGGGCAGTTTGTACTTTCCTCGAGAGAAAGAAAATTTTTGATGTTTTTAGACCTCAACTGAGTCGAAAAAAATTAGCTATATTTGTTGTATATTAAAAACGATTGCTTAAAAACGCATTTAGCCAGATTTGGCATAGGTATATTGCAATAATTCTTATTATACTAATAAGTATATTGAACCACATATATATGTATGGGTCGGCTTTTACAAAGAAAATCCGTGTTCAAATCCTGGGCTTGCGGGATTTTTTCATTAAATGAAAAATCTTTATTTAATGTAAACAAATCCTCAAGCAGGCACTGGATTGGAATATCCGGATCTCACCACAATAGCCCCGAGGCAACTCTACGAGGAGAGGGAGTTGCTGTGACATCCCGTCCTGTGGAAAAGGGGTAAAGAAGATTCCCTCTCAGTGATGCATTTTCCGAAAGGAGTCGGAGTCTAAGACATCCTCCATAGCGTAAAAAGGTTGGATAAAAGGAACCAGGTGGACCCAGAAATAAGGATTAGTTCTACTAGCTAGAAACAATTGCCGGAGGAGTTAGAGATAGGAAATAATTTAACTTCACGGGTTGCCGATAGATGGTCAGACGCCGGTTGAGTTTGAGGTGTGTGTCTTCGTGCACGAACGCACTTCTAATATAAATAAAAGGGGATCCTTATTTCAAATAATAATTTTTCTATGTATAAATAATGAGAGAAAGTATTGCATTCATGTTAAAAATGTCGAAAATTTGATGGAAATACATGTTTTAAGGTCCCCTGAAAGTCTAAAAAAGTGTTTTCCGCAACATGGTCTGTTTGTCTTTGTGTCTAACTAAAAAATATCTCAAGAACGAAGATTTAAGTGAGGATTTAGGTTGAAATTTTATATTTAAGTTAGGTATTCCCCTCGACACGAATCTTTTAGACAAAATCGGTCAAAAAGTACTAGTACTGATGCACTTTTTCAGTTTTTTTTTTTTTTTAACTTCTCATTCATTGGAAAAATTTTGATTCAAATTCACAAATTCATAATCAACTATTTCCCAAAAGCTCTCTCTTTAAAATGTATATTCGTGTTTTGCTCTCAAACTAGTATGAAGCACACTTTACTCTTGTATTTCATAAGAAAAATAGGAGAAATGGTTGCAAGCAGCGGCGTAACTAGCCTTTGAGGGCGGGAGGGGGGGGGGGCAAAGCTCAACCGGGGCGCCGTTTTTCGTTCGAGCTTTTTTTTTTTATATTTTTCTCGGGATTTGTGATATAAAATGAATTTATTATAAAATTTCAAGAATTTTGGGAAAAAGTTAGAGATTTCTGGAAAACAAGCCGGAAAGCCGGATGCGCTAGGGCGCCTGTCGGTATCGAGGGGCGCCAAAGGCTTGCTCCGCCTGGGGCAGGGGGGGCACCCCTCTTCGCCCCCACCCGGATAGGCTACTGGTTGCAAGCATTCGTAATTCAATGCCATCTCAAGTGGTCAAATCAAGTTTAGAACTAAGGTGCTATGGGAAACTAAATATATCTCTACACAAAACAGCACAGTACACAACATTCGATTACCGACGGTAAAGAAAAGTTGCGTGCGACCAGTCACTCCAGATATTTTAAATTCATAGGTGATATTTATACCATATTAAAAAGGTACCATTTTTTTTTTGCCTCCCTTAGTCGAAGAAGAAAAGAAAAAAAGAAATAACATTCATTGATCGTGCGAAACTTGGACTCAGCTTGTTCCAAGCAAAATCGAAACAGAAACCTTCCTTGTCTTGTTAAACAAAAAAAAGGGATGGCGAGGGGGGGAGGGGGAGGGAGGAAAAAAAGAGCGTGCAGAGAGTCAAACAAGTGGACATTTCTCCTTTCTATAAAGATGATATTCTTCTCTAAAATGAATACAAACAAGTCTCTTCTTATTATTGACTAGTATATAATATTATATTATTTGAAATAAATGCACTGAATACACGAATGGAATATATGAATATCTTTTTTTTGTTTTATTTCAATAACCTTCTCGTTTTGGACGTTATTTACCGAATTCAATAATCTTTTTTTATTTTATTACCCTTCGGGATTTATCATCGAAATTTTGATAAAATTTAATTTCAAAATCTGGTGTGACTGGTCGCTCAGCACACTTATATTCGGTAATTGAAAGTTGTGTTCTGTCATACCAGATTGTTGTGTTGAGATATAATTAGTTTCCACCGAGATATTAGAATTCAAGATATAAAATTTATAAGAATGAAAAAATATTTATAGATATGAGTAGGATGGCAGCCAGGAAAGAAATCAGACAAAAATTTAATCAATCTTTATCTAATTTTATTTAGATTGCCGATGTTTACGTTAACTTATAATAACTTTGCCTACGCACTACTCAAGAAAAAAATATTTCCCCCCCTAGAGCCCCCCTGATGGTCCGATGTTATACATATTATATATCATTTTACTCGGGAGGAAGTCTAGTTTCTGAATATATAAAAAAAATTATGGGTTATGTAAGAAAGAAATGTTTGTCCCCCCTAGAGCCCCCCCCCCCCTGATGGTCCGATGTTTACCAAGCTTTTCAGTTCTTGGTCTCTACCCCTAGTTTATGGGTGCAAAATTTCAAAACAATTGAATGAATAGTTTTTGAGATTTCGTTGACGAAAAAAATTACCACAGACACACACACACACACAGAGACATCATTCCAAAAACTTCTTAAATGGATTCAGGGACCTCAAAACGCATTTTGGCAGCTTCAGAAAAATTTCGATTTTTTTACGATTACATTAATTACCTGTTCAACCTACGGTTGTGGGCAAAGT
This sequence comes from Euborellia annulipes, assembly GCA_023213315.1. Lineage (NCBI taxonomy): Eukaryota > Metazoa > Arthropoda > Insecta > Dermaptera > Anisolabididae > Euborellia > Euborellia annulipes. The sequence continues at coordinate 6,914 of JAKCPI010020013.1, read as the reverse complement.
AAAAATTAAAGAAGATGCTTCAAGAAAATCCTATATACTCAATAGAAGAATTCTAATCACTCAAGACAATTTAATACTGTATTCTTCTTTATTGTTGTAATTTCATGTATGTGTTTTTTATTTTATGTGTTTAGTCCTGTGTATTTTGACGCTTCCACACACTTTCGAGTGTCTATGGAAGAAATAAATTAATAATAATAATATTGGAAAAAAGAAAGGGAAAAAAATTAAGTGAAAATTTATAAAAAAAAAAAAAAAGATTATTTTTTTAAAAATCTAATTTAAAAAAAAAGCCTTTATATAAATAGATATACTAATAGATTTAATGCGAAAGGCGTCAACGAATGCTATCAAATATATACAGCAAGAAACAAATGCATCTGTCTCATTTGTCTCATTGATCATAGGTCCTGAGGAAGGGCGCGATTTGGGTCCGATACGTCGGCAATCGAAATAAAATTGGATAAAGATTGATTAAATTTTTGACTGATTTCTTTCTTGGCTGCCATCCTACCCATATCTGTTAATAGTTCAGCCATCATCTCAATATTATTGAAAATATTTATATTTTGTTACCATGGCTCTTATATTTTTCCTATGAAGTACAAGAGTAAAGTGTGTTTCAAAAGATTTCAATAGCAAAATGAGAATATACATTTTAAAGAGCATCTAAAAAATACTTGATTTTTGAATTTTAATCAAAATCATTGCTGCCAATTTTGACAAAATCGAAAAAAAAACTGAAAAAGTACATCAGTAAAGTATTAGTACTCTTTGGCCTATTTTGTTCAAAAGCTTTGTGTCCCGTGCCAGGGGGATCCCTAACTTAAATATAAAATTTCAATCTCATAGTGCCAAAATAAAACTATTTTTCTATTCTTTTCTAAGATCAAATAATGCAAATTTATAAGTTAATTTCTTTCAGGGTCCAAAATTACCTGCCCCCTCCCCCCCCCTCTCCATCGCCTCCTATTAGTGTTGTTTTGTTGAAAACCTCACTGTTGTTTCGGATGTGGGGTGCCTAGTTTGAGCCCATTAAGTTTTTTTAATAAATAAAACCGAACCGCCTGCGTTTTAGAGAACGCAACCAAAGATACCTCTCTGGTGCACTGGTTGCCTATTCTTTTTATTTCCTCGCTTCCAATTTTCCTTATATTTTTTTTTTTTACTTTCTCTTACCTATGTATATATGTAATATATATATAGAGAGAAAGTATTGGATTCATGTCAAAAATTCGATGTCGAGATTTTGATGGATCTTCACGTTTTGAGGTCCCCTGAATCCAAAAAAGTGGTTTTCGCGACATGGTCTGTCTGTGTGTGGGTGTGGGTGTGTGGGTGTGTGGGTGTGTGGGTGGGTGTGTGTGTGTGTGTTCAATTTTAAGCATGAAGGAATTGAGCTACGAGGTTGAAATTTTATATTTAAGTTAAACATCTCCCGGGACCGGAAAATAAGCTTTTAATCAAAATCGGCCAAAGAGTACTAGTACTTTACTGATGTACTTTTTCAGTTTTTTTCGATTTTCTCAAAATTTGCTCCAACGATTTTTTTAAAATTCAAAAATCAATTATTTTTTAGATGCTCTTTAAAATGTATATTCTCATTTTGCGATTGAAATCTTCTGAAGACCACTTTACTCTTGTATTTCATAGGGAAGATAGGAGAAATGGTTGCCATAGTAACAAAATATAAATATTTTCCCACACTTATAAATTTTACATCTGAATTCATATGTTCCGTACTGTCGGGAACTAAATATATGTCGACACAAAAAATCTGGTGTGACAAGCACAGAACACAACTTTCGATTACCGAAGGTAAGAGAAAGTTGTGTGCTGTGCGCCAGTCACACCAGATTTTTTTAATGCTGAATAGCCAACCAGCCCTTCCCCTCAACTTCGGTTTATTCTCTTCAAAGAACCCTGGCCAAATACTGTATTTACTTATTATTACTATCCCTGCTTTTTATACAGGTACAAAAGGCATTACTTGAACTTTTTATTTTGTGAATATGGAGGATGTTTGTATATTGGATATATATAGATGAATAGAAATTATTAAAAAACCTGGTGTGACTGTCGCACAGCACACAACTTTCTCTTACATTCGGTATTTGGAGGTTGTGTCCCAGGTTTTTTTGTTGTTAACAAATATTTAGGTTCCGACAGTACGGTACATTTGAATTCAAGATATAAAATTCATAAAAAAAATTTTTATATTCTGTTACCCCGGCTTCTATCTTTGCTATACAAGAGTAAAGTGTGCTTCAATCAATTTCAAAAGTTTCTATGCTACTAGTATTAAATATAACCATAAAAGAACTTTAATAATAACTCCGTTTTAATTTTTAAATTATAAACCTAAAATTATTTTTATTGATATAAATAGTGCATAGATTAATTTGCAATCATGTGTCAAAAGACTTTGAAGCATTTTTACAAATATAATTTGGACTGTTAGGCCCAATGAATTGTGCAACTAATAATTTTATTGTTTATTCTCGTAAATTAGTCGTATTTTTAGAAATAATTGTATGAATATCTGCCATAATTACAGTATTTACTAGGGTCCAACCTGACACAAGTTTTCAACCGTTGACAACCGCAACACCATGAACTGACGTGTCGGCCTCAAGCCTTATGTTGCAACCCAAACCGAAACTCGGAAAATACAAAATGTATTTACTATAATTATTTATTTATTCAAAACCCCGAAAGGGGATTTGAATTTAATATTACATACGTGATGTATATGGCTTATATTTAATATTATATAGCCTATAAATATAATTGTTTTAAAAATTTATATCATTTTAGCCTATTCTGATATTTTTATCTTTTTTTTTGAAATAATTTCCCCTCACTGAATCTACCCATAAACTAAATTAGGGATTACATTTTAACAAATGCAAATCATTTCTACAATTTTCTTTGGAATTTGCAAGAAGTATCATCCCAGCTTTTCATACTCAGGTTTCGGCCGGCCGAAAGTGGCTCTTTAGACATTGGTTTCCATTTGAAGACCATTTTATTTTTGGCCGAAACTGGCCGAAAACCGTAACCGAAACCGAATATTCGGTCGGTTCCTAGTATTTACTTGCACAATTGAATCGTTTATTTCAGAAAGCACCTAAGTGCGCATTTTTCAACTCTCGGAAAACTAAAGAAAACTGTTTTGCAGCTTAAGTACTAGGTCTAGTCTCCTCCAAATATTTTTTTACCAAATCAAAAACATGCTATTGGGATAATCTAAAAGATGTATTTACCTTTAAATTGTACAGTAGCACCAAAAACACATGATTTGAAATTTTGTCGCTTAGGTGGTTTCTGAAATAAACGATTCAATTGACAAAAGAAATGATATATCATCTATTTAAAACAATTTAAATCAGAAAAACTTTAATTTTCTGAAATCCCGGTACCTGGCGCTTGACACACAATTGCATAACAGAGTCCATATAGATAAGAGAAAATAAAAATGAAGATAAAAAAAAAAAAACAAACAACCTAGTCTCTCTTTGTTACCGAATATAAGGTAAACATTTACGTATCATTGGCTTTATTCCTTTGCTAAATGAAGAACCTCTTACTTATGCCCATTTATGCCTACCAATTAACTTCCCTTTTAACTTCACTAAGGAAGGAGGGGGGGGCTGATAATTTAGCAACCGTGTCGTCGTCGTCGTCGTCGACCCAAATAGAATCCAACCAACCAAGCACTGAATATAAAATCAGGAAACTAGTGATTTATAGTGATTTATTTTACTTTTACTTTTTTTTTTTTAAGCTAGAAGGAATAAATGACTAAGATCACGCCAAGTTTTTCTAAATTCCGAATTTTTCCATTTAATTCCGGCTCACTCACTCTTTCCCCCCCCTCTCCCTCCCTCATCACTGATTAATCTGCCTTAGGCGTTTTTTTTGTGTGTGCGGGGGTGGATTCCCCTCTCTCTCTCTCTCCATCAAGATGGCAGTCTATTGCCTATTGGGCCCTGGGAAATCCTCCCCCACCCCCCCACCCCGACGTCTTTTTCCTTCTCCTCTCCTCCTGACCCGAGGGGTAATTGTCACTGAATTCTAATTGAATCATTTGCTACAACTTCATTTAGATTTCTCTCTCTCTCTCTCTTTTCCTCTTTTAATGTAAAAAAAAAGTCATTTATTTCTTTTTTTTTTTCTTATTTTTAAATGAATACATAATTTTCTTGATTAATAAATAATATTAAAATCAAATGGACAATTTCTGTTGACTATAAGATCTATTCCCTAAGCCAGCGGTTCCCAACCCGTGGGCCGCGGACGTCTAAGAAAAAATAAAAATTATATATATTTATATAAAATTATTAGGGTCCGATCGAAACAAGATTTTCAGCCGAAATCATAACCGAAACCGAAACTTGTATTTTCTATAAAAAAAATTCATATCATTTAATCATTTTACCTTTTTTTTTGGGAAGGTAAATTTTTTCCGCCCCTTTTTCGCTTGGAGGAAAATTATTTTCTCCTTCATGTGGAAATCATTCGACCTTTTTTTTGTGAGTGAGTCTCATCCTTTTTTTTTTTTTTTTTTTTTTATTTGACCCTTTTCGGCCAAAGGCCATCGCATCCCATCTTTTCAAACTAAGGTTTCGGCCGGCCGAAAGGTTCGGCTAGTTTTTGGCCGAAACAGAATATTCGGACGGTTCTTAAAAATTATATATGGTATATCCACTGGGCCTCAGAGTTTTTTTTACGGAAAAAGTGGGCCGCACATCAAAAAAGATTGGGAACCACTGCCTTAAGCAAAAAAGTTAACATCTGAAAACAACGTTAATCCATTTTAGCATCTCCTGTATTCAATAACTATAACGCCAAAGTTGTTAAAACTTGGTTTAGAGAATAGCATTATTTAACGCTGGTGTAATTACTTTACTTTTTTTACATCCAATTTATGATGTTAAATTTTAACGCCTGTTTTTAGAGAATAGAACTGTATATGAGATCATCTTGGACGAATCTAGCTATCTCCTACCTCACTACAGCAAATTTTATCATTAAAACACGCTCCATATATGTGTAGGCATTCCGAAATATTTGCAAAATAAATTATTTTAATATGGAAAGCAACCGCTGGTGTATATTTTCTTCATAAGCTTAACGAACTGTCACAGCAAAATAAAGAAAGTTTTCTGATGTACTTAATATAACCAGCTATCGATTATCAACTCCATTAATAAATAGACTCCCTTCCTATAAATGTGAAAATTATAACCAATTGCTTCTAAGATGTTTCACTGTCAATAGATACAGGCTAACTGATAAACTAAACAAGATAGCAAGAAGTCAAAACTTGAGAAATATATAAACTTTATGATGAGAGGAAGCTACGACAAAGAAGAAGCAGCAAGTGAAGAAAAGCAAAGAGAGAGATTTATGAATAATGAGTCATTCATCTAAATGAAAATAAATAAAAATATTTTTGGGACTTGGAATTTTAAATAATTTTTTAGACAGAATAAACTCACCAGTGAAAGTGATGTGGAAGGCAAGACGACCGGATGAGGAGAGAGACAGGAGAGACTGTGATGATGTGAAGACAATGGAGAGACAGTGTAGAGGTCGTGATGATGATGTGAAGAATGTTACCTGCAATAAAAGAGAAAAAAGAATACATTAATTAGGCTATATGCAAAATTTTGTGTGCTAAGCTAGTGGGACTACTCACACCGGACTTTTTTTTAAACAAAAAGTAAATACATATGCATATAGGTAAGAGAAAGTAAAATCAAAGAGAAGAGGCCAAGATTGATGCACTGAAGCAATGCTAAGTAGGTTGGAAGTGGCCCCGAAGAACCAGGGTTTGGAACGCATTATAATTTAAAATCTATATATAAGAATAAAAACTACCTATCGGGATGTCCGTTTACTTATCAGAGGTACTTCCGAGCACGAGAAACACACCTAAACCCAACCGGCCTCTGGCTGTAGCCATCTACCGGCACCCTGTGAAGTTACATCATTTCCAATCTCCTATGTTTTGTTTCTAGCTAGAGAACTTATCCTTATTTCTGGTTCCTTTTATCCAACCTCTTCTATGCTAGGGAGGATGTCCTAGTTTGAGCAGGAACTCCCTCAGAATCGACTCCTTTCGAAGAATGCATCACTAAGAGGAAACCTTCTTCACGTTGCTTCCACAGGACGGGATGTCACAGCAACTCCCTCTCCTCGTAGAGTTTGTATGTTAATAATATACTACATGTTTTAAGTTTTAGAAATATACATTGCTTTTCAAAAGGGTTTTAAGGCAGAAATTTTGACAGGGGCATTTTTTTTAATTTCACTTTATAATTAATTAAATTATGTTTAAATACATTAAATAACTTTTGGTGAGCGTTTATTAGGAGTCACATATCTTTCATTTTCAGCAGTGCTTTGGGGCAACTGATGCCTTCTAATCAAAATGACTGATGACAGACAAGACATTTCGTTAGAAATGAATGTCTTGTCAGTTTCTGTGTACATTTGGTCTAACGGCACACTCAATACTTTCCAAAATTTTCAACCATCCCATTTGGGGTTCAAAGCACTTTTCCTGAACTCTCCATAAACGACTCCTCTATAAGAGAGAAAAATTTCATTTTGTTGGGAAGTTGGTCAAACAGATCGTGACAGACAGACACTTATATATATGGACCCTGTTACGCATTGGTGTGTCAAACGCCAAAAAATTAAAAATTGAGTTAAGCACGGAAAATTGTTTCAAATGCTATAATTAATAGTATTTTTTATGAAATATGTCCTACAAAAATTTATATTTAATGTTACTTGCACAAATGACAAAAAAAATTATATATAATCTAATCAAAACAAAAAACTTTGATGTTAATTTTCTCAAAACTCGGTAGCTGGCGCTTGACATACTAATGCATAACAGG
>JAKCPI010020012.1:0-37363 GCA_023213315.1 Euborellia annulipes | reverse complement strand
AATAAAATATAATATAATTTCATAAACAGTATTATATTTTTATTTTATATGTTATATCATATCATATCATCATATCTTCATATCATCCCATCTTATATCATATATCATCATCATCTTATATCATATATTAACAAAATTCTGATCAAAGGGATCAACAATCAAAAAAATTTTAAGCTATGAAATATTGACTAAATAATCGTATTGTTATTTCTAAATCTGAAGGACTAACAAATAAATCGGTCCAGAACTAAGAAACCCCTTGATGATGAGAATGATGACAAGGAATTGTCGAAATACGTATCAAGTGTTAATTTTTTAATTAATAAAACCTTTGAAACAAATAACCTAGTGTTTAATTTGTATGTTTAATTTTAATTTACAAAATGTTTCAACGAGAACCAACGGTCGAAAGTTTAAATCTTAAGAAACCCTTATTCAAAAATATTAGGAACAAGAAGTGAATTCCTCCTTAGGTTAGAGATGTTGGCAAATGTCAATATGGATAATCCAAAAGGATGTGGGTTCGGACCCCAGGCAGTCCGGTGAATTTATTTAAATCATTTGGATACCAAATGGTATAATAAATATGCCTTCATCACAATAACCGGTATATCGTAATTAATAGTCTATAAGTATCGTTTAAAGATTAAATGGCCTAAGATGCCAGGTCGCACAGCATACAAATTTTTCTTATTCTTCGGCAAGTGTACTGTGCTTGTCACATCAGATTTTTTGGTTCGAGATATATTTAGTTTGTCATAGTATCTTGGTTCCAAATTTGACCACTTGTATTTCATGAGTAAAAATCTGTAATACATCAGAAAAGCGTACTTCAAACAATTTTCACGAAAATTTTACTGATATAGATTTTAAAGAGCATATAAAAAATAATTGACTTTTGTATTTTAAACAAATTTGGTGGAGCGAATTTTGAGAAAATCAAAAAAACTGAAAAAGTTAATTCTTAAAGTACTAGCACTTTTTGGGTGATTTTGTTCAAAAGCTTATTTTGAGTGTCCAGGATAATACCTAGCTTAATTATAAAATTTTAATCCGGTAGCTCAATTCCTCATGCTTAAAATCATTACACACAGACAGACCAATTTGCGGGACCTAGCTTTTTGAACTCAGGGACCTCAAAAGTGTATATCCGCGAAAATATCGACATAGAATTTTTGACTTTGTCTCTATATAAGGCCTTTAGGGTAAGAGAAAGTAAAAATTTTAATATTCCTCAACTCCGATTATCTATTATCTGAGAATATTACTTGAATTTGTGATATCTTATTAAAGAGCTGGACCTTAAATTAAACAAAATAATTTTTTTTATTATAATCTATTGAATATTATTCACTTCTAAGTCAGAACCATGAATATCGCGTTATGATTGAAGGAAAAGATTGAGGAAAAGAAGGTCAAAGAGAAAGAAAAATAAAAGATCATTGTAAACATTTGAAAATCTCACTCAGCTGAGGGGGAAAAAATTTTTATTTAATGTCCTAACCAGTAAAGAAAAAGAAAAGAAAATAGATTCTTTTTTTTTTTATTGGCTAATTGCAAAAAAATGTTTGGGGAGCAAGCAACCTTTTCCAATCATGCCGGACATTTTTTTATTCAAATGTAATTTTAATTGAATTTCCAAGTTTGATTTGAAAATTGTTTTTTTTTTTTTTTTTTTTTTTTTTTCTTATCCAAATAAGAATGTGCATTTTTAAACAATGAATTACAGATATTCGAAAGGAATTTCGAAACTCTAAAGGGGATAAAAGTAGGCCTACTTGTTTGTAAATTAATAATAAATAACCTATATAAATTCAAATTAGGAAGGAGGTAGTTATTTGACCATTTTATTATTTAAAAATAAAAAATGTATTATATTAAAACTCTTCGAGATTTTACGATTTGTATTATATTAAAAATCTGGTGTGACTGGTTGCACACGACTTTCTATTAACTTCGGTATGTGAAAGATGTTTTGTGCTCGTCACACCAGATTTTTCATGTCGACATATAGGCCTATATTTAATTTTTGCCGATATTTCAAAATTGAAGATATAAAATTTATATAGGCCTACATATAAAAGTATTTTTCCTATGAAGTACAAGTGTAAAGTATGCTTCAAACAATTTCAAGAGCGAAATGAGAATATATATTTCAAAGAACATCTAAAAAATAAGTGATTTATGAATTTTAATCAAAATCGTTTGAGTGAATTTTGAGGAAATCGAAAAAAAATAAAAAAGTGCATCAGTAAAGTACTAGTACTTTTTGGCCGATTTTGTTTAAAAGCTTCATGTTACTTTCCAGGGCGGTGACTAATTTATATCTCAAATTTCAAATTCCTAGCTCTTTTAGTTCTTGAGATATTTTGTTAACAAACCCACAGTCTCAATATACGTCAAAATCTTGACATCGAATTTTTGACATGAAACCAATACTTTCTCTCTTTATATATTAACATATATCTAGGTAAGAGAAAATAAAAAAAGTGACCACAACTGAACTTTAGAGCAGAAACGAATCTTTAGTTTTACCATTCAAGGGAGAGTAAATTCATTGGTGAATTAAAAGTTTGTTGTTTACTAGATTTCCAAAAATACACAAAACTCAAAATTATTTCTCTCAACAGATGAATAAATTTTCGGTAGAATAAAAAATGATTTTTTTTTCTAGTAATAAATTTGGCTGTAATGATAATCGCTAATATTTCATTTAAATATTGATTTGTTATATGTTTTTAGGGAAATAAATATATTTTGGGTTTAATAATAATTTCTATTTATGATTGTGACAATCATGCTAAGCATTCATGTTGTGACATTAAAGGGCAGCCTATAATTCTACACTAAACTAGATAGACACATCGCTGGTTGTTTGCACAATTGTTTGTATTAGGTGGATGATTGGTAATTTAATGGCCGATTAAATATTGGCTCCATTTATCAAGCTAAAGTGTCTGTAGTTATATAAGCCAATAGGAAATACTGTTAAATTTAATATAAAGCCAGTAGATTAGCCTCTAATGAGACGATATTGACTATTAAATTATTCGAGAGAGTTGTTGAAATATTCAAAATTTTAAAATAGCTCCATTACTTATTTTGATATGTTTTGGTTGCGTTTCTATTTAATTTTCTACCATTTGGGAATTTTATTAATTATTTGATTAAAATAAAAAAATATTAGAAATATTCTTAGAGAATAGGACAATCAATGTAGGTCTACACAATTGTTTTGCAATCACGAGAATTTAATTCTTAAGAAGAGAAGACTGGGGAGAAATAAAATAAAATTTTAGAATTTTTGTAAACTGTCGAAGTTTCTTTCTTCAATACAAGTTTTTGATTATTATAGTTTTTTACAGGATTACATTAATGCCATTCAATAAAATTTATCTACTTGCTAGGATCTAGAGGGAGTTGCTGTGACATCCCGTCCTGTGGAAGGGACGTAAAGAGGGTTCCCTCTCAGTGATTCATTCATCGAAAGGAGTAGGCTACACGCCGTCCCTCTCAAACTAGGACATCCTTCATAGCATAGAAGAGGTTGGATAAAAGGAAACGGGTCGAACCAGAAATAAGGATTAGTTCACTAGCTAGTGACGAAAGCAGGAGGAGGAGTTAGAGATAGGAAATGAAGTAACTTGACGGGGTGCCGGTAGATGGCTACGGCCAGAGGTCGGTTAGGTTTGAGGTGTGTGTCTTAGAAAGGGGATCCTGATAGGAATTTTAAATAATATTAATAATACTTGCTGGGATCTTCTTTTAAATACCCTTGCAGATCCCCTTGGGACCTTGTTGATTTATATTGATCGAAACGTCGATAGTTAAAAAAAATTGAACAATGTTTTGTTTATTTCTCCTGCTTGCTGTCTTCTCTTTTTAAGAATTATCCATACCGTTACATCTCTTGATTTATTTTGATTTAGGATAAATAAATTTATAATTCAATATCTCCCACAACAACACTCCCTATTTTCATATACACCACAAATCCCAACAAAAACAACTTTTCCTAATTAATTTATACAACGAACTAAGATACAAAATTTCCAACTCCTTTTTCCATTTAACCAACTCTCATTTTACTATTGTTCTTTTCCATTCCAAAAAAAAAAAAATCAAATGGATGCTGTATACAATAGCCATATCAGTTTTTAGAATAAATGCTTCCACTAGATGCTGATGTTTCGGAGTCGATACAGACTCTTTCTCAGGACAAAATGGGATTAGTACTAGCAAATTTACATTTATTTATAATTTACCTGATAAGTAATTTGAATTGAGAAGGATAAATGTAAATTTACTATGACAAAATTAAGAGGAAAATTCATTTATATAATACGCAATTGTCCTGAAGAAGTATTGACTCAGAAACGCGGAAGAGAGCGTGAGGAGTTCTCTAACAAATCGTCTTCAGCATTGGACCATCCACCTCACTTCAAACCCAAAAAATGAAAAATTAGAATTTAGAAATATCTAGGCCTAATTAACCAAAGATATAATATTTTGGTGGCTTTAAACGCAAATTCAGAAGAGTGTAGGCACGAAATTTTTTTTTTTGTAAAATTAATTTAATTTTAATTTTTTTTTTTTTAATTTCATCAAAAAAAAAAAATTTATAATCTGAAAGAGAAAAGAAAAAAATAAATCAAATTCTCGAATAAATTTTTTACTCATCTCATTTAATGATGAAAAAGTAAGCGAGGGAATGACTGACGAGCAATGAATCATTATAATAGAATGACTTTGGAAATAATCTATCGAAGAGAAACAAATTCAAAAACGCTGTTTCCATTTGGAGAGGAGGTGGGGTCGATGCCCCTTGCTTTTATCTCCGCTGAATAAGTTAGTAGCCCTCATGTCGGACACAGGCCCCAGGGCTACGGGGTCGGCTCATCTCGTAATTAATATCAACAAAGATGATTGAAGCACAAAGACCAGGCCAATAATAGAACAGATCCGATCATAATAATACAAGTTAATCTATCACTATCGCTAATGAGCTTTAAGATAACTACTAGGCTTCACCCCATTTGGTGTTGATCAAAATTAATTCACATCCCCCATTCTGTCCGGACATTTGGATAATTCAACTGAAACGTTATATTGATAGTTTTGTCTATTTAATTATTGACATATTCCACAGTTGAAATAATTATATGGTACAAATATATAACAGCGTTGCTGGATTTGTACTCTTCTAAAATAAAAAAAAGCTTGTTAAACTTTAATTATGGAAGAGCATTTAGATATATCAGAAAACAACTTGATATTAATCAATTAGCAGTTTAGCCTAACTTTAATTTTATTTCTTCAATAATTCATTTTTCCGGCAATTGTATTTTAAGTAAGACCCAAAAAATTTTCTTTTTTTTTCGATACATCTTATAATCTATTCATTTAAAAAAAATATAGCATATGTAAAAATCATTTATCATTTATTCCCTGGTAAAAATGAAGAAGAAAGTTGTAGTTAGTATGTATTCTTTATTTATTTAGATCAGCGTTTTCCAAATTAGTGAGGCGCGCCTCCCTAGGGAGGCGCGAATATTGACCCCCAGGACCAATTTTCCAAATGATTGCTAGTTTTAATATAAATAAGAATAAATAAAAAAAATATTTTTATATAAATTTATATTTTTTAGCATTAAAAAAATTTTGTTTTTGTATTATTTTATAAAATGGGAGGGGTGAGGCGTCATAAGATTAAATATTTTTAAGGGAGGCGAGGTAACATAAAGTTTGGAAACCACTGATTTAGACCATGGGTAACGTTTCGGTCCGAGGGTTTTGACCAACTTTATTACATTTACTGTTGTAAACATGTTCTCTCTAAGTTAAGGTAGACTTTGGCTTGCGCGGACGGCGGACGCGGGCACCCGCGCCAATGACGTCATGCCACAACTTCTCGTCCGTTGAGGGTCTTTCGCTATGGCGGTCAGAATTGCGCGCCTATATAAATATATTTATTTATTTATAACTTTCGCGTCAATGATTGTCAGTTATAATCTTTTTATAATTCATTGTATTACATTTTTCATGAGATTTGGTTTACTAACTAATATTTTGTTGTTAAAAAAAAATTGATATAATAAGCTATACATTTCTAAAAAATTGTTTTCAATTTTTTTTTATTATTTATTTAAGGCTTTTTTCGGCATTTAGACCCCGTTCGTATTTATTTGTTTTAAATTTTATTTATAGGCAGTTGGTAATTTTATTACTTGTCAAATACTTTTTAAAGACGTTCATAAAAAAATTCATTAAAATATTTTGTTAAATAAGAAATTTAAATACAGTATCGCGTTTGAGTGCGGAAAAAAATTATCGCCAGGGTAGCTAGCTATCTTTTTCGGCTGTTTGATTTAATAAAAATTAATTTTGTAAATTATTTTATTTGAATAATAATTTATTTTAATTCCCTTTCCACTTTTTTATTCATATAGTTTATTTAATTTCACTATCTAATAAAAAAAATTATTTAAAAAAACATAAATATTGTATTTAAATGAAATAATTTATAAATTCTGAAATTTTTTTTTAAATCTTTATATAAAATAGGCCTATGTTTTTATTTTTTATTAAATTTATATTAATTTTTAAATATAATTCTCAAATGAAGAGTTTCCTGTAAATATTTTGCCTTATATTACGAATATTGCATGATTATAATTTAAATAAATTCCGTTTCCCGCCCGCGGTCGATGGCTGACTGAGAATTTCTCAGTAGAAGAGCGACCCGCGCGCGGATGGAAAAAAGTGACTCATCACCTTCGCCCGCTGACCGCGCAAGTGAACGAGCTCCCATTGAAAAACACATGTCTCAGTCAAAGGCGCGGGTGTCCGCGCCCGCCGTCCGCGCAAGCCAAAGTCTACCTTTAGCCGTGGGTTGAATAAATCAAAAAATATACTGAAAACAGATTTTTTTTTTTTTTTTCATTTTATAATCTCTTCAAGCCGATACATCTCATTTCTAATCAAAACTGATAGGCTACTATTGCCAAAAATTAATAATTAAAAAAAAAAAAAAAAAAAAAAAACGATCCTCGTCCATATTTATGCCAATGTAATACATTTGAATAAGTATTTTTTCTCTAGTCGAACTAAAATATTTCAAATATTAGAATAATAGACAGGAAGAGAGGATGTCAGCCAAAAGGAGAGCACCATTGAGATGCAAATAGAGTTGTTATATATCCCTGGTAGGAATTGCCAATGCTGACAATTGGCCGAACCTTGGGCCAGTTGTCATTTGCCGAGCCTTGAGTAGTGACCATTGGGCCAAGCCTGGTCCGAGGCTTGGTCCATTCGTCTTCCCAAGGCTCGGTTTAATACTATTGGGCCAAGCCTGGTCCGAGGCTTGATCCAAGGCTTGGCCCAATGTTATTATATTATTAAACCGAGCCTTGGGAAGACGATTGGACCAAGCCTGGTCCGAGGCTTGGCCCAATGGTCACTACCCAAGGCTCGGTTTAATAATATAATACCATTGGGCCAAGCCTGGTCCGAGGCTTGGTCCATTCGTCTTCCCAAGGCTCGGTTTAATACTATTGGGCCAAGCCTGGTCCGAGGCTTGATCCAAGGCTTGGCCCAATGTTATTATATTATTAAACCGAGCCTTGGGAAGACGATTGGACCAAGCCTGATCCGAGGCTTGGCCCAATGGTCACTACCCAAGGCTCGGTTTAATAATATAATACCATTGGGCCAAGCCTCGGTCCAGGCTTGGTCCAATCGTCTTCCCAAGGCTCGGTTTAATAATATAATACCATTGGGCCAAGCCTTGGATCAAGCCTCGGACCAGGCTTGGCCCAATAGTATTAAACCGAGCCTTGGGAAGACGAATGGACCAAGCCTGGACCGAGGGCTTGGCCCAATGGTAATATATTATTAAACCGAGCCTTGGGTAGTGACCATTGGGCCAAGCCTCGGACCAGGCTTGGCCCAATGCTTAATTGACCCATCATGTAATTAAAAAAAAAAAAAAATTAAATTAAATCAAGTACTATTAATTGAAAAAAACAGTAATATATATTTTAAATCTGGTGATTGTTTGATAAAGTTTATTTAGCTAAAATAAAAGGCAAATCAAATAGCTTAAAAGAGAGTCATATCAATATAACAACTGTGTACGAGAGCGTAAAGGCATTGACAAATGACAAACAAAACCAAAAAGCTCGAGTTCAAATCTCTCGAGAAACAACTTTTTTTCCTCGAGGCTTGGATCGACCATCCATTTTTTTGTTTTCCAAGGCTTGGGCCAACCTTGGTTTTTTTGATTCTCGAGGCTTGGGTCAACCTTGGTTTTTTTGATTCCCAAGGCTGGGTACATTGTTATCATTCCAAGGCTTGGACCAAGCCTCGCCCAATGGTTAGACAAGGCTTGCCCCAAGCCTCACCCAATGCTCGGCACGATTGGTCCAAGCCTGGTCCGAGGCTTGGCCCAATTGTGTGTTCCTACCAGGGTATATAAACATTTACAAAATTATATAAAAATATAAATTTGCACATAAGATGACGTATGCTTATCAGTTAATACCGCCAAGTCTCAAATGTATGTGTATTTAAAATATTATTTTTCTTTATTTGTATATTTTTTGAAGATGTTTTATTTAATGAAATATGGCCAAATTGAGCCGAAACTTTGGTAATTAAAAAAAAATTTTTTTTATTACTCTCACTGAATCTATATTATATATATTATCACTAGCGTAACGTTTTTTAGCTGCCCCCCCCCGCAAATTTTATGTCGTGCCCCATTATTAGACTATACAAAAAATATTTTTAAAATACCGTATATCCCTGAAGCCTGAGGGCCCCGGGCCCTCTCAAAGAGAAATTTTCATTATTTTTTTTTATCTAAATTTTCCCGTTTTTATCGGAGCTACAGTTTTTTAGCCCGGCCCGGCCCGAGGGCCCCCAAGGTCCGGGGGCCCCCGCATCGCGGGGTCTGCGGGGGCGTACGTTACGCCACTGTATATTATATATATTTTCAAAGCTAATAGTTTAAACATTTTTAACAAATCAAATTTGTAGTAATAAAAATAAATTCTGCTCTATCACTTACAAAGCCTGGGTACATCTCATTGATTTGACAGATTTTGTTTCAGATGAAATACACAATATTTGTCAAATCATAAAGAATTAAGTACACAATTTTTTTCTTGCTTTGTTTTCTCTTTAGTATTATTTTACTTCTTATGAGTTTCTCTTTCTAAATTAAAGTTCAAAAAACCTGGATTAAATGAATTTAATTAAAAAAATAAATTAAAACAAAAACAAAAAAAAAAGAAGAAAAGTGAAGTGAGATAGAACGAGTTCTAAATTCCTTCAGCATGTGTATACAAACATGTAAATGACTAGAGTTATTAATTTAGATTAAACAACAAAATAAGAGAGAGAGAAAGAAGTAAAAAATTTTCTGTTTAACTCAATTTGTTAGGTATTTAAATATGATTAAAATTAAATTTCAAAAAAAAAAGGAGGCTGGTCAGCTTTCTAAATTTAGTTTAATGTCAAGTTGAAATCTATGTGTGAAGAATGTGAAAATGTGATTTTAAAATTATTAAAACAAGTTTGTTTGAAGTTAATTCAAAATAAATTAATCTTTGAAATCTAATCAAACTGAATTATAAGAAAAAGAAGAATGAAGATAATTAAATTAACGTCCTAGAATTAATTATTTATTATTTATTATCCAGCGAGAAAGAGAAATAGGATCGTATTAAATATTAATATTGTTATTTTCATATTAGAATTCGATTTCAAGGACAAAATGAGAATATACATTTTAAAGAGCATTAAAAAATAATTGATTTATGAACAAAATAGGAGGGAATTTTGAGAAAATCGAAAAAAACTGAAAAAAAGTACACCATTAAAGTACTAGTACTTTTTGGCCGATTTTGTTTAAAAGCTTATTTTCGCGATTTCGGGAGGTGCCTAACTTAAATATAAAATTTCAACTCTTTTTTAAATATCTCCCTCCCCCATACACAAAAATATTTTTAAAATACCGGATATACCTGAGCCCCGAGGTGCCCTCTCAAAGACAAATTTTCATAAAATTCTTTTTTTTTAATCTAAATTTTTCCGAGGGGCAGGCCCTCTCAAAGACAAGTTTTATTAAATAAAACAATGCTTATGTATATAAGCTTATATATGTATATAGATTTGGAAAATTTCGGGAGGGGGCCCTCCCCCCCCCCTTATACACACCCCTGTTTGAGACCATGCAGTGACAATGTCGATTTGTTAAAAGTCGTCATTTCTCCGAATAATCTATGAATGTTAGTAATTTAAAAATCAAAACACGGTTTTTATTTGTTTAGAAAAAAAAATTCAAAACATTTTTTATTAGATACCATTTCTTTTAAATGAATTAAAAAATTTAAAGAATTTCACTTCAATTTATATATTACTAAAGACCTTTGGATGTTTTCTAATATTTTTTTAAAGAAATTCCCTCTAATTATAAAAATGTAAACGTGTGTCAAGAGAGCAAATTTAACTTTTCCATTTTTTAACCCCCTTGTCAGTCACCAGCGAAACAAATTTGAATTTAAGTTTGATATAATTTAGTTGACTTCTTCTTCAAGTATCAAATGCTAATTAGAGAAAATTAATTTTTAGAAATTTGGAAATAAACTATTAATAAAAAAAAAATAGATTTTTGTTTTAATTTAAAAGACTTTCCATAATCTTAAAATACTTTTTTAAAATTATGTTGATTCTAGCAAATGAAAATTAAAACAGTAAAGGGAATGTAGACACGGTTTGAAAGAGTTAGCGCGTCCGTTGGAGTGTTTGTTTCATTGGTTGATAAATTAACATACCGGTCTGGATGGCTTTGCCTTTGCTGCTTAGTGTCTGTGCTCCTTCGTTTTGCTGTGTTTGTAAATATCTGTGGATGTCTGTGTCGAGCTGTCAACGGCTGCCAGCGATCCCTGCTGCGCCAAGTCAAACGCTAATAACCTTAAAGTAGTCAACACCCTGTACCTCACAAGAGCAAGAAGACTTTGTCGAGATGAGAGCTTATTCATTTTCTAAACCAAACTATCTCAGCTGTTAATAAATTTATGGATTATTTGGACAAAAAGTTCAGATATATATATAATAAGCCTCTTTGAACGCCGATCTGTGTGATTCTTTCAACTTTCTCAGTCAATACTTTTTGATATTTATGTTTCCGAAACTTCAAAAGTATATTTATCAACATAAGAGGGATATTTATATAATAAACCAAACTATCGGCTAATAATTTAAAAGAATTGAGAAGGCGTAGAGAAAAACAGGACCCAGATTCAGAGGAGGTGTGGGTGTGTGGGACCTGATTGAGCCCACACATGCCATGTAATGCATGGCAATTCAATGTCAACACTCTCGGCTCATGTTTCAGGCTCAGCAGTTAATTAGAGGATGAAAAAATTTCTTTAAAAAAAAATTCTTGACATAACTTAATGTTGGGAAACGTTTCAAGGTTGTTCTTAATTTTTACATTAGTTTGAGATTCCATTAAATTACAATTAATACTCTTAAAACGATAAAAGGTTTTTTTTTTTTTAGAGAGAAATCTTTTATCTTTTCTAATGATTAAAGATTCACAGAGTCTGCTCCAATTATGACATTTTTTTGTATTTAGGAAATTTTCTTATATTCTTGAAAAATAATTTCTCTTTAGTGGGAAAGAATTTTATTAAGTTCAAAAGTTATATTTTTCTATCCACCGCAAAAGCGTGAAGATCTTGGTTCGAGTTCATGATACGCAATTTTGCATAAACACTCATCTCGTAAATTTGCTATCTTATTGACTGGCAAATTCAAAGTTTATTGAAAAAATACGTCTTTTTCAAAGAAAAAATCTCATTAACCTGCTAGATTTTTATTTATTTTTCTAGTTTTCAAATTCCCAAAAACCAATGGGTCGTTTTGATAACTTACCAACCCCAACATTAAAATAGCTTTCCTATGGGAAATACATGGTGTTTGTCCTTCAGCTATTTTAATGCCGAAGGACAAACACCATGTATTTCCCCATAGGGAGGCTATTTTAATGTTGGGGAAGGTAAGTTATCAAAACGACCCATTATCTAATGAAAATAATAAATTATAAATATAAAAATTTAGTTATGTAGAAACAGCACCAGAGAAATCTTTAAATAAAAAATTAGGCCTATACAAAATAAAATTTGCAAAGAAAATTCATCATATAAATTACAACTATGAAAAAATATAATAATGTATATATAATAATATATTACATTAGAGAAGAAATTGATGAATTTTACTCAAAAATTACAACAAAATTTTTTCAATCGTTTGAACTACTGTATTATATTGCGCTTTTGAATTAATAGCAATAGCAAAATGTAATAAGGAAATATATTTAACATATTTTGTATTATATTTTGTCAAAATGATACCTCCTAGTTCCGGGAAGTTGAACCCGGGATCTCCAGCCTATAGAGTGTATCAATGTGCTTCGTTTATAAGTAAGCTTCGTTTACATGTAAGCGGATACTTGATCACACAAGCAAACAAACTGATATACTCTTATCAAGATCTCATTATAAATTTAGTCAAAAGTTTTTAGCTAAAAGTTTTTGCTGGTGTGGTCAAGTGTAGGCTGACTTGGTGCTAAGGAAGTACATCAATACCTTTGATAAGCTGGAGATCCCGGGTTCGATTTCCGAAGTCCATAAACAAAATAAATATGTTAAATAACCTACTTGTCCAAAATCGATTCATTTGTTGAATTTTAATATCTGATTCTGTCTCGAATAGGAAGGGTTAAAGTCCTAGGTAAGTGCATCATAAAATAATTATATCGTATAATAAAAAATATGAAGAAATTAATGATAAACAAAATTAAAAAAATCTGGTACTCGCAACACACAACTTTCTCTTACCTTCGGTAATCGAAAGTTCTGTTTTGCTTGTCACACCAGATTTTTTGTGTCGACATATATTTAGTTCCCGACAGTACGGAACATTTGAATTCAGATGTAAAATTTATAAGTATGGGAAAATATTTATATTTTGTAACCAAGGCAACCATTTCTCCTATCTTTCCTATGAAACACAAGAGTAAAGTGGTCTTCAGAAGATTTCAATTGCAAAATGAGAATATACATTTTAAAGAGAATCGAAAAATTAATTGATTTTTGAATTTTAAAAAAAATCGTTGGAGCAAATTTTGAGAAAATCGAAAAAAACTGAAAAAATACATCAGTAAAGTACTAGTACTCTTTGGCCGATTTTGATTAAAAGCTTATTTTTCCGGTCCCGGGGGTGTTTAAGTTAAATATAGAATTTCAACCTCGTAGCTCAATTCCTTCATGCTTAAAATTGAACACACACCCACACACCCACACACCCACCCACACACCCACAACAGACCATGTCGCGAAAACCACTTTTTTGGATTCAGGGGACCTCAAAACGTGAAGATCCATCAAAATCTCGACATCGCATTTTTGACATGAATCCAATACTTTCTCTATATATATATATTACATATATACATAGGTAAGAGAAAGTAAAAATAATACGTCTCTTTATCGACATTTAATTTAAAGCCTTTTACTTTTATTTAAGAGAGAAGAATAGACTTGTTTTGTTAAGTCCATTTCGAGGGGGGATGACAACACTCTCAGGTGGAGAGGAAGAGTTTCTCTAGAGGTCAGAGCTCGGGTTTGTCTACGTCTCATAACAAGTTTATGAACTAGCTAGCTGTTCATGTACTCTGCTAATGGGTAATGGGTCATGTCTGGCCCACTATCACCCAGTATGCCGAGGTTAATCCCTGAGTAATTGAGTCACTTTGTTTAGCAAGCGAAACGGTTTGTTAACGACGATGTATAGTACTGCAATAAACATTTGTAGTTCAGCTAATATGACCCGACGACCTAGGAATAGAGATACTCATGTGTGTATCTCACTATAAATATACTAAATAGAACGTGTAGGCATTCAACTTACAACGTTATAATCTACAACAACACGACGAATATTGTCCATGACTGAAGACTGATAATGGAACAGGGAACGAGCCTGTTGATAAGCCTTCTTGTTCATTGTGTGTCGATAAATGCATTCCCTCTCTCTCTATTGTTCTTCATTAATTATTATTAAGTAACCTCAGCTAAGGAGGATTAAATATTTGACTTAAATTAATTAATAAATTCAGAAGATTTGAAAATTTTGATCTGATATTTATATTATTTAGAAAAATAGCGGGCAATTTTAAGATTTGGCAAAGGATGTTAGAACATTAAAATAAATATTTTTTTTTTTTTTTTTTTTTTCTAAACTTATTATTTATTTTACTAATCAATTTGAACTTGATTCATTTATTTTCCCTTTTTTTTATTAAATGTTTTATTTAAAATTTAAAAGGCTATAGCGACTAAAGAAAATGACCCATTTTTCAAGATTAATATTGTTTATTGCAAATCCAAGCGACGCGTCGCGATGTTTCGATTGAGATCATCTTCAGGCTTCAATCTAAACAATGCAAATAAGTATGCCGATTGAATATTTTTTTCAGGCTGCCAAAAATATTTTTTTTTTTTTTTATTATTGCATTAGTCTATCGAGAAAAATATTCTTCAATGAAAAGTTTTAAAGTCCCCTAAGTCCAAAAAAGTGGTTTTCGCAAATTGGTCTGTGTGTCTGTCTGATTACAAATAAATTTGGGAAAAGGACCCTAGAGTATGTGATAATATCACTTGTAAATAACAATGAAGCGTTGTTGAATATAAAAACTCAATCAGGTCTATTCTCTAAGCAAAAACGTTAACTTTTAACGTCTGTAAACAGCGTTAATACTTCCTTGTCTCAAATTGCTATTCTGTAAGCAACAATTTTAAAGCCAAAGCGTTAACATTTAGTCAAAAGTGTTAAAAATAACGTCATGTCTAGGGGATGCCTTTATTAATAATTTACCTTTATTTTAACACCGTATTTAATGCATAAAAATGGCGTCTTTAAACTAAAAAGTAAGGTTATGATTTTGATAGCTTTGAAATAAAAGCAACATGTTAACGTCGCTGTTAAAACTGTTTAGAGAATAGCATTTTTTAACGCTGGTTAGTTATGCCTTCTAGATTGAAAATAACAATAATATCCATTTGTTATCAAATCTCATATCAGAGTCTAAAAATTGTTTCTACATTTTATCTTTATCAATCATTTCGATCTCGAACTATTAATATTTTTTTTACTCTAAATAATATTGTACTAATACACATCACTACTCGGATCACATATTTTAACACTCTGTATATACGATATTAATTGGCTTAATTAAACAAAAAAATTTTATCTGTAAAATTTATTTCAATTTTTAGTAATAAATAAATAACGCGATAAAAAAGAAATTTTGTTTCCCAAGAGTTAAAAAAATTCATCAAATGAATAATTTGAATATATTTTATATAACATTAGTTAAATGTTCATTATATTTAAACTTTATATATCTATTTCGCTATAAATTATTCTAAATAATATGACTTGTCTTTCTTTATCTTTGACAAATAAAGATAATATTGTTAAAAATAAACGAGGTGATTTAAAATTTTCGCGATATTCTTGTTATAGAAAGTAAAATTAATATTAAATTTTAGATTTTAATTGAGGAAATGATAATGAAAACAAAACCTGCAAAAACATGAAAAAACTCGTGTTTTTTTATATTATTAAGTGAGATTATAAAGTTGAATAATTCTAAAAGCATAGGGCCCCCCCAAAAAAAAAAAAAAAAAAAAAAAAAAAAAAAAAAAAAAAAAACAAATCCCTTTAAAAATACACCCCCCCCCTTGGGGGGGGAGAATTTTAAAAAAAAAGGAAAAAAATTATTAAAAAAAAAATTTTTTTTTTTTTTTAGCCCCCCCCCCCAAAAAATCCCGGCGCCCTTGGGGAACTCCAGGCAGTCCGATTTATTTAAATCATTAAGTGCAGGAGTATTGTACGAAATATCGCTCATGGGCGTTACTAGGGGGGTCCCGAAAGGGCCTGCCCCCCCCACCCCCAGAAGGCTCGTGAACCCCCTCCCAAAAGGCTTCCCACCCCAAGAAAAATTGAAACAATATGTGGCCAACCAGGGCACAATATTGTGCCCCCTAGCGAGGATGGCTAGGCCCATGCCCCCCCCCCCCCCAGTCAAATTCCCTAATTACGACCATGATATCAATACTCAAGTAGAAACTAATTTTTAATATTCTTCATTCCCATCTTAGGGATGAAAAAGTTAAAAATAATATAAATAATAAATTTTAGTATTGTTCTTATCGCTGAATAAATATTATTCAGAAAAATGAGATTATGCTTGAAAGACACTTCCTATGTCTATTAATTAAACAAGACTATTATAAATAAGAGAACTATAAATTATTTTAAATAAATCATTAACGTTTGTATTTCTCCTTATCAAGGGAGCTAATTAAACATGTAAATATGAAATAAATAATTTAATCAAAATGAATAGTTTGTGAACATGTTAAAAGAAAAGCATAAAATCAGGTGTGACTGGTCGCACAGTCTACAACTAGGCTAACTATCTCTCCCCTTCGGTAATTGAATTTGTATTCCGTGCTTGTCTCGTCAGATTTTTTATTCGTCATATATTTTGTATCCGACAGTACGGTATATTATAGAAAAATGGTAAATTGGCTCTAGTATTTAAACAGTAGATGAAAGAACCAGGCAGCCAGGTAATTAGTCTCCACGAAATAAAAGTCTCTCTTAACAGTTTCGGCTTTATATAATTAAAGCCAAAACTGTTTCCTAAACAGAGTTTTTTTTTAAATTAAAGTTTGTTTCGGCATCGAAGGCCATTTAGACCTTGTCGCATGAGACAGGATGAAACCGGCGATCCTTGGTATAAAAGGCGAATTAGAAAAAAAAAATTCTCTCGAGTAATTTATCATAATATGACAAAAAAATTATAAATATTTGTCGTGTCTACGGTTCGCTTCCCGTCCCAAACGTGAAAAAATTATTTCAAATGAATTGACCACCAATCATTAGAAATAAATAGGGATGCAGGTTTTAGACCCCGAAATAGTCCTTAAAACAAATTAAAAAAAAAATTTTGTGAAAAAACCTGATAGGTAAAATCCTACTTTCTGTTAACATATATTGATACAGAACTACAATTTTAGTATAAGATAATCACGCATTTGTAGAGTATACGAGAAAATCTTGGGGAAGTCTTTCACGAATTTTGTTTTGCTAATTTCTTTAAATCAGCCACATAAAAAAACTCAAAATAGATTAATCTCGCCACTCAACACTGACCTAAATCTTTTTTTTTCAGATTATTATAATTATTTTTTAATAAGTAAATGGATCGGGATAAGGTAGTCGAACGAATATTTAATAATCTACAGTATCAAATTATTTCATATTACATATATGTAGACAATAAGAAGAACAAATATTTGAGAAGACCAGCTGACGTTTAATTGTATAAGTTTTCTCTTTATAATAACGAAATGATTTATATGAATAATTTGGTGACCTCGCACACTTGGAGCAAGTTTAATTTTGCCAAACAAGCCGGCATAATGTGTCGCCTAGATATATTTACAAGTGGGAGCCGAAGGCAGCGAGCGATTCGCCACAATCCGCCTTGCTAATTTAAGTGACCGCCAGTGCTCGGCTCGGCCTCTGCCTGCAGCTATTACATGTTACAAGATTGCCGTCGTTTCACAGTTTCCGACAATTAAACGATTTGCCATAATTTTGAATAGCCTGTAAACTTGGAGCCATAACCCCTATTTAATTAAACTCATCATGTCTCTCTCACTCCTCCTCATCTCTCTCTCTCTCTACATCTAACTAGAATTATAAGAAAATTAGACAAATTTCTAACAAAACCTTTAAATAAGTACAATGATAATAAACAGAAATAGAAGTCATTTATAACTTATAAAAGAAAATATGAAAAATTTAGAAAAAAAAGATATAAGATATCCGTGGAGTGTTTTTCCACAAAGTATGTTCCAAAATGTGGATGCTTTTTCTGGTAATTTTGAGTTTTTTGAAACCGAAGTTTCTGGATGATAACGTGCAGGATACTAAACCAAGGTTGCTTCAAAAACCATCCCTGTATTACTTTGGAAGAAACGACCCAGGATAAAATTACTAATTAGATCGATAGAATAAATAAACAATAAGAATAATTAGAAAGCTAACTTTATCTATACGTAGATGACTAGGGTTATAAGTCAACTAAATTTGATGTTCGATGATATTCAAATTGAGCCTACATATTTATAGATCCTATAAAGGTGTCACTAATAAAAAGCAACAGTTTAATTTTATTCACTAAAACCTAAGTAAAAAAATTAGGGAATGACTTCCTACTTTGAAATTTTGTTTATTTTTATTTTTTCAACACTCGCACTTTTTTTTTGCGATTCGCACTCACATTCACCCACACATACACACAGTCTTCTCGGCAATTCAGGCCAAATAAGACTTTAACGATACTCGTATTTAGTTTTATATATATATATATATATATATATATATATGGGGGCCCCCCACCCCAAAACAAAAAAAAAAAAAAAAAAAAAAAAAAAAAACACAAAAATTTTTTGGGGGGGGGAATTTTTTTCAAAAAAAAAAAAAAATGTGAAAAAAAATTGGAGAAAAAAATTTTTTTTTAAAAAAAAAATTTTTCTAAAAAAATTTTTTGTGGGCCCCCCCCCCCCCAAAAAAATATATATACACCCCCCCCATATATATATATATATATATATATATATATATATATTTGGGGTCCAGGCATTCTTATCTAAGCCATTTGGTATCCAAATAGCTTAAATAAAATCATCGGACTGCCTGGGATCCGAACCCGCGACCCTTGGTGTAGAAGGCAAGCACGCTACCAACTACACCAAGCCCGAAGGCTAGAATTTTTTTTAAACACTCACACTTTTTCCCATACACCCTCACTCACACACACATACACACAGTCTTTTCAGCAACTCAGGCCATTTAAGACTAAACGATACTCGTATTTTTAACAATTTATATATATTTGGGGTCCAGGCAATTTTATTTAAGCCATTTGGTATACAAAATTTGTTTTAATTTTTTTTTTTAAATTAGCAGGCTGATCATTTTCTTCGTTGATTATTTAAAAAACCATTCAGTTTATCATAACATGACAAAATAAATTATAAATTTTTGAAAAAGTACTACTTCCGGTTGACTTCAAAAGTTGATACACATCTTCAATTTTAGTGTAAGAAGTATATACCAAATTTCATCGATCTGACTGCTTGCGTCATGTTCATACACACAGACATATAGACCTAATTCCAAAAATAGTTTTTTGAACACATGGAGGTCTCAAAAGTCGAGAAACATCAAAATTTTGAATTCTAATTTTTTTACGATAATAATACTTTCTCTTCATATACTTGGTATTCGAGAAAAATATTAGCTGACAATTTTTTGAAAATTAATAAATAACTACCAGTATATTGGGATAAGTTATAAAACTTCTTAACGCCCTTGAGTTAGGCATCCCAACTGACATCCGCACATTAATGTGTGTCTGTGTTAGCTAGACCCTTGTCAAAACAGACACATTTAAAATATCTCGCGAACTAAATTTGAATTAATTTAGCAATTTTTATATTTTTTTTTTTTTCATATATAAATTGAATATTAAGCTGCGACATTTGCAAGTAAGCGAAAATTCAGCTTGAACTTAATCTTTTCAATATAATTAAATAAATATGTAAATAGGGCTTTACAATATTTTTACAAAAAAGTTTTTTTTTTGGAGTGTATTTGCATAAATATAAGGGAAAAAAAGTTTGTGAAAACAAATCGTTTCTTTTTTGTTTTTGTTATTAAAGACAAGAGAGAGGATTTTTTTTTTCTTTTCTTAAAGTTTATGCCGTTCATTCGACTTTTTAACTTTAACTTTCTAATCTAAGTGTTGTCTTAGATTGTTACTATAAAAATGGCTAAATTGGATTATGTTTCCGAGTCTCTCGGGTCGTCCAAGTAAATAGCCATTTTGCCGGGCCGCCTCTAACCGCGCTGCTGGCAAGAAGTTGTAGCAAGGCTTGACCCGACACCGTCCGGCCTGGTTTATTTAGAGAGAAAACTTTGTATTACAACCCTGAGGGGTTTTCTATGGGGGTGGATTTCGTTTGGGAGGGTTGAAGGACAACGCAAAAGGAAAAGGGAGAGAGAGAACTGGCCAAGGGGATAAGAAAGGGATGGATGGAGGCTTTCCGACGCAATTAGAGAGCGGGTAGCCGGTAGTCGTAGTACCGTACTCATACCCCCGGCTGCTAAGTAGAAAGCCGTGTTCGGGGGGCGGCTGGGGGTGAGTGATGGCCGCATGGACCCCGTAATGACAGCTGACCACAGGCATAGTCTGTACTGCAGAAACGATGAGCAGCCGCTGTTGCTGCTTCTGCACTCAGTCGAAAAGGGGAGAGAGAAATTTCATTCACTCAACCAGCGACTTTTTACACATTACTCAATGATAGATTAAAAGATTAAAAAAAAATCTGGTGTGACTGGCGCACAGCACACAACTTTCTCTTACCTTCGGTAATCGAAAGTTGTGTTCTGTGCTTGTCACACCAGATTTTTTGTGTCGAAATATATTTAGTTTCCGCCAATATATTAGAATTTAAGATGTCAAATTTATAAACATGGGAAAATATTTATATTTTGTTACCATGGCAACCATTTCTCCTATCTTTCCTATGAAATACAAGAGTAAAGTGTGCTTCAAACAATTTTGAGGGCAAAACGAGAATATACATTTGAAAGAGCATCTAAAAAATAATTGATTTTTGAATTTTAATCAAAATCGTTAGAGCGAATTTTGAGAAAATCGAAAAAAACTGAAAAAGTACATCAGTAAAGTACTAGTACTCTTTGGCCGATTTTGATTAAAAGCTTATTTTTCCGGTCCCGGGAGGTATTTAACTTAAATATAAAATTTCATCCTCCTAGCTCAATTCCTTCATGCTTAAAATTGAACACACACACACACACACACACCCACACACACACCCACCCACACACACACACACACACAGACATACCATGTCGCGAAACCACTTTTTTGGATTCAGGGGACCTCAAAACGTGAAGATCCATCAAAATCTCGACATCGAATTTTTGACATGAACCAATACTTTCTCTCTATATATATATTACATATATACATAGGTAAGAGAAAGTAAAAAGGAGAGCGCAAAATATCTCTTGTCAAGACAACAACACCTAGGTGTAAATATTAGAATCCTATACAAGCATATATTATATGAATATACAAATCTTAAAAATATAGATTCTCCAATTTTTAAAGTATCGGTGATCAAAATATTATCTACCCTCCAGGGGGTCATTTTTGAAACTCATAATTAAATAAAATTTAAATATAGATGTATGGAATGGAATCAGCCAAGAATAAGTAAAAATCAAATTTATTTTTTATTTATATTTTTTCTGTTCTTTACTTTTCTTTGGCTGACTCCTTAGAAACTCATAATTAATTACCGGTAAAATAATAGGAATCGGTCAAGGAAAAGTAAAAAACAATTTTTTTTATTGGCCGACTTCTATATATTAAAATAATTATGAGTTTCCAAGGAGAAGTAAAAAAACAAAAAAAACAAAATAAATAAATAAATAAATAACTATAGTTGCGTGGAAAGGAGTCAGCCAAGGAAAATAAAAAACAAATTTATTCCGTTATTTTATTTTTTTTTTTACTTTCTCTTACCTATGTATATATGTAATATATATATATAGAGAGAAAGTATTGGATTCATGTCAAAAATTCGATGTCGAGATTTTGATGGATCTTCACGTTTTGAGGTCCCCTGAATCCAAAAAGTGGTTTTCGCGACATGGTCTGTCTGTGGGTGGGTGTGTGGGTGGGTGGGTGGGTGTGTGTTCAATTTTAAGGATGATGGAATTGAGCTACGAGGTTGAAATTTTATATTTAAGTTAAACACCCCCCGGGACCGGAAAATAAGCTTTTAATCAAAATCGGCCAAAGAGTACTAGTACTTTACTGATGTACTTTTTGAGTTTTTTTCGATTTTCTCAAAATTTGCTCCAACGATTTTTTTTAAAATTCAAAAATCAATTATTTTTTAGATGCTCTTTAAAATGTATATTCTCATTTTGCAATTGAAATCTTCTGAAGACCACTTTACTCTTGTATTTCATAGGGAAGATAGGAGAAATGGTTGCCATGGTAACAAAATATAAATATTTTCCCATACTTATAAATTTTACATCTGAATTCATATGTTCCGTACTGTCGGGAACTAAATATATGTCGACACAAAAAATCTGGTGTGACAAGCACAGAACACAACTTTCGATTACCGAAGGTAAGAGAAAGTTGTGTGCTGTGCGCCAGTCACACCAGATTTTTTTATTTTATTTTTTATTTTCCTTGGCTGACTCCTTCCACGCAACTATAGTTAATACTCACAGCAAGTATAATAATTAATAAATAAATAAATTTGTTTTTTACTTTTCCTTGGCTGACCCTATTTCACCATATCTATCTATATTTAATACTCACAGCCAGTATAATAATTATATAGCCTATTTTATTAATTGTAGCGGTGGCAAAAATGGCTGGTGGCCTAATGCCAACAGTTCTTTTAAATAAAATAAAAATAAAATAATTTTATTAATTAAATTTCATTCAAAAATTAGAAATAAAAGATATATTTTTGACACAAATTTTGTTTTATTTTAGCAAAAATAATACAAAAAGTGTTATTAATTGCAATAAAAAACAATGCTTCGATTGCTAATTTTGCAGCCGTCTTCAGGTAAATTTAGAATAGTGTTCATCTAGAACTAGGAACCGAAACGTTGTATTTTTTTTTGTAATTAGTAACACTTTTTGTAATATTATTTGCTAAAATAAACCACGATTTATGAAAAGAAAAATTGTATTTTATTTCTAATAACAATTAATCAATTAATCATTCAAAAATTATTTGTCTATTTCTCCGTTATTATTTGTATTTTAACAAATACAAATAATAATTAATTATTATTATTATGGGAATTTTTAATTGTAGACCCATAATAATAATAAATCAAACCACAAAATCTTTAATAAACACATTAATTAATTTTACCTCCAGAGGCTCAAAGAGAAAACATTAGAGCCCGCGGTACAATATTTAAATAATTAAAATAAAATAATTGATTTCCATTTGAAATAAATAGGGATGGGGTCTAAATGACCGAAAAAAGACCCACTTCGCTCAACAAACACAGTAGTTTAGAGACCCCTCCCATAGAGAAATCAAGAGTGCCTGTCATATAGAAATTCTGTAGTAAAAAAAAATTAATACCGCTACTAAATCTTGAAATTCATTAGCTAAACCGTATCCCTCCCTCTTTTCACACGTATTCCAAATTTGCAATCTTTTTTTTCCAGCTTAAATAATAATGCTCGAAGATTAAACGAATTAATTCAAGTGTTGGTAAGTAACTGCAAGGCTTGATTCGGTGAATTTATTTTTGATTAACGGCCCTTTGTTGAGTGGTGGTGACGCGTGACAGCCGTGTGTCACTCTTTCATCCCCCAGGATCCCTTTATCATCCCCCCTGGCCCCCTTCACATCCCTTTTCCATTCGCCAAGCCGACATACAATCAACGCAAACGACTCGTTCGTAGTTTTCAATCTTGAATTAGTTGCTGACCACAGATTTTTTTAAACTTTCAATAATCTAATATTCACAGAATTTTTTTTTTAAGCTTATCAATTATCCATGGGAAATTATTGGATTTCACGTTTATTCGTTAATGATGTTACTGCTAAAAAAAAACGCACTTTTTCAAAATAAGCCTATATAATATAAAATTCACAGCGTTTTTTTCATGCCAAAGGGTGGTTTAGAGTGTTTCATGTCCATTAATTAACAAAAAAAAATATTTTACTGTTCCGCATTAACTTCCCCGATATTCGTTTAGCCCCTTTGAAACATAGCGATGTATTATTAAGGGCCATTATTATTACCCAGTTCCAATTCACTGTTCATTAATTAAGGGCCAACTGCATGTTTTCTAATATCTCAGGATTATTTTTAAATTTTTTGGTGCAATTTTTAAAAATGTCAATTCAGAATTGAATTAAAATTGATCACATGATCAATTAATGTGAATATATATTTTTCCCCAACTTTTTTTTACCCCAATTCGCTAGCTAAAAAAAAAGCTACTAAAATATTGAAATTGTATAAAATCGTCACTACGGAACTGTCGGGATGTTAATCGAGGATTGGTCAATTGAAAATCGAAGGGATTCATCGGGCTTTTGTGCAGATGTTCCCACGGATCGACGGCGCCGTAAAACATCTTCCCTGGGACATGTAGTCGACAGGTGAAGAGACACTCTTCCGTTGCTGTCCTATCTTGGAGATCGTTTGCGAACTCATTGATTGGGTATCATGTCTGTCTCTCTGCAGGGGAGTTTTCGAAAAAAGCAAAAAAGATGATCTCTATCTATTTGCGATCACCTTCCACGATAACCTCTCAAATGAGGTCTTGGAAAAAAATAAGCCAATACCATTATATGAAGAGAAAATTAAATATAGATATGTAAATAGTTATAAAATATTGTCTTGTTATTGTTACAGATAAGGCAAGAAAATGTTTGGGTTCTAAAAAAGACAAAAATTTGAACTTGAATCCCTCAGGCCATTAGGCCCCCTATAGCTTAGTGGTAGAGTTTCTGCCTCTTGTGCTGGAGGTCAAGGGTTCGCATCCCGTCTCATGCAACAAAAATGTATGGCAATAGGATTACCGAGCAATCCAATTGAAATAAATAGAGACTAGGTCTAAATGGCGTTCTATGCCTAAAAAAACCTTAAATAAAATTTAAAAAAAAAATTCCTCAGGTAGGTCTAAATTAAATCCACTATTAATTTGAAAAAAATTGAAAATTTCATTAATAGTAGATTACTAGTATACTTAGGAAAGGATGGGTGGGATTATAGATAAAGAAGACTATAATCCTGAGTTGAAAACAACTTTTTCAGTTCAAATTCCCTTACTGGGAAAATATTATTCAACTTCATCTGTATCTCTTCCAGGTAAGAGAAAGTTATGCACCGTGCTGGTCACATCAGAGTTTTTGTGTCGAGAATTATTTAGTTGCTCTTAGCACTTTAGTTCCAAACTTGACCACCCGATGATTCATAGATGGCGCTGAGCTACGAATGCTTCCACATTAATAAAGTGTACTTCAAACGATTTCCACGAAAAATTTCACTGATATACTTTTTAAAGATCATCTAAAAAATAGCCCATTTATGAATTTTAAACAAAATCGTTGCAGCGAATTATGAAAAAATCCCAAAAAAAATCTGAAAAAGTACATCGGTAAAGTACTAGTACTTTTTGGCTGATTTTGTTTAAAAGCTTATTTACACGAGTTCGGAAAGTGCCTAACTTAAATATAAAATTTCAACCTCCTAGCTCATCTCTTTCATGGTCAAAAATGTCCACCACACACAGACCCACTTTTTGGACTCAGGGGACCTCAAAACATGTATATCCATCAAAATCTCGATCTTTTATATAATACTTTCTCTCTATATATATTTAACATATATAGAGGTAAGAGAAAGTAAAAAGTGGATTTTAGTTACTTCAAAGAAACAAAAACCAACTAATTTTTTCACCCAATGAATGATATCAAAATCTTAGTGGAAATTTTCCAACTCTTAAAAAAAAAGAGAAAGAGAGAGAATAGAAATCTTTTGTTTTATATTTTGTAGAATAGAAGCGGAAGTAATGTGTTTTTTGTAGGAGTTTGCGTCCATGTTCAGTGCGTGATATCCAGACCGAAAAGCATCAAGCAGAAGAGAGCATCAGCGACATCATCGACAATCCGAGAACTCCGGGTGCTCCGGGTGCCAGTCACGTATCTACGCCAATGGTTGGTGTTCTAATCGCGAGTACATTTGCCATTTCTCTCCACATATTTCGCAGACGTGCTCTGCCAGAGAGCCTTAATTGACTCAAAGGGAGGATGAGAGGCTGCCGGGTCAGTCGATTGATTAAACGCCAGCCAAGGGCTAATTGTGGCCCTACTATATTAGTAAATATCAAATATTAACATATATTAATATTTTTTAAATTAACAAAATTGTGGAAGTTTACTCTTTACTAATTAGCAGGTTCTTCATTTAAATTTTAGTAAAGAATAATAGATATTTTTTTATTTTCAGGATTTTTATTAATATGATTAGTGTGCACAATACTATCAGTTTCGGTCTATCTGAGAGACCATCATCAGGTCTGCAAAGAACAAATATACATATATCTATATGTTATATAGCCCCCCCCCCCCCCGCGGGGTAATGTGGGGAGGGGAGAAGAAGAGATCTATTTATTTATAGATTTATTTGACTTGTAATGGCTCATATTAGTGAATTGTTCGTAGCAGATCTGATGATGGTCCTCAGATAGACCGAAACTGATTGCACATCCTTTAATAAAAATCCAGAAAATAAAAAATATCTATTATTTATTATTAAAATTTGCACGAAGAACCTGCTATTTAATAAGGAGTAAACTTCCATAATTTTGTTAGTCAATATTCTCTTACAACTTCCTAATTTCTAAATATTTCAAGTTCCAAAAAATTTTTTAATCTGACTCAAAAATAAATTAATTTTAGATTCGATGTTATCCAAAATATAAATATAGAGAAGTTTGTATTATAGGAACGAAGTTCTTTAACGCGGCTTACGCAGAGTGAATTGGGAGAAAATGTAACATAACAAAAACGCATACCTAACAAAAATGCGTTCCCAGCGCCCGAGCGAAGGCGGAGAAAATCGAGATTAGCCGAAGTCTTGGCGAATAATAATCATATTAAATTATATTCTGAGTTGAAGAAAAGACTTGAGGAAAACTTCGTTCCTGTCGGGGGTCCTACGACTCCACGCGTTTTTTTTTTTTTTTTTTTTTTTTTAATTTAATAATTCTGGTCTTGCTTTTGTTTTCTTCAGAGTGCAATACAATGTTTTTTTTTTTTTTTTTTAATATTATCTTATCCCATTAAGAAAATAAATTAAATATTCATATAATACCTACACTCAATTATAAGTTTCAAGGTATTTATTTATTAAGTATTAATTTTAAATTAATAAATATATAAACATAGCCCAGTGTATTATTTGAGGAGGCGATTAGCCGAGAGGATGAAGCAATTAAGGTTATAATCGTGAGGTGAAGAAAACTCGAACTCAAATCCACCTTTTGGCAAAAACTTCCCGAGGAAGGAAACCAGAACCCACCTCAGTAACATTTCCATGATAGTTACCCTCAAAGTATCCACAAAGTTCTGACACTTATAACTGAAGAGAGAGAGATATAACTTGTAAATTTAATTTTAATTTATAAAATGTTTCAACCAGTCTACAGTAGGAAGTTTAAATCCTATATTTTTTTTAATTTATCCAAATGATTTGATCTTTAAAAAGCAAAGTTTATAACAAGCAGAAAAAATATATTTTGCCAGCTTTCTTGATGAAGATTCTTTTTGTTTTTAATTATTTAATGTTTTCAGCAAACACTGGTGACTAGTGGCATGATAAACTAACATAATATTTATTTATTAAGAAATTAATTAAAAGAAAAAAAATATATTTATAAAAATTAATCTAAGTGGCAATAAATAATCA
This sequence comes from Euborellia annulipes, assembly GCA_023213315.1. Taxonomy (NCBI): domain Eukaryota; kingdom Metazoa; phylum Arthropoda; class Insecta; order Dermaptera; family Anisolabididae; genus Euborellia; species Euborellia annulipes. Next base: position 9,637 of record JAKCPI010020012.1, on the reverse strand, counting down.
GAATGTCTGCAACGGTAATTAATTTTCATAATGCTTTTAAGAGAACAAACAAGTGATGAGACTCGGCTTATGTGAATCGCATTTTAAATTATTTTCGTTAATTGATATTTTTCATGATATATAATTTAATTAGTGTAATATTCAATGAATATATGTTGAATATTTGCTTCTCTTGGGAATTAAATAGCTTTTCGTTATTTCTTACAATAAACGATATAATATACTTAAAGTAGGATTTTTTTTATTTATATATCAACATAATTACTAAACTGGGAGCTTCCTTCATTAATTTAAAAAAAAAATTATATATAAAATTTTTTTATTATTTTGCGGGAGAATTCATTTTGTTATCATCATCCTTTACATTAGTTGATGTCCTTCACAAGCGTGTTTGGGAACCCCTCATCCGTTCAGTGATGTTCAGCCACTTTACTTGCTTGATAATAATCTATGGTAATAATCCTTTTAAATTTTTGGTAAGAAAAAGAAATAAGCATCTTGTTTAATCTTACAATTAATTTTTATTATGCTTATTTAAATTCTTCGTTTCATGTTTATTACAGAAAAAATTAATTTTTTTTTATACAAATTTTAAAAAAATTTGTTAATTAGATTTTTTTTTTAAATCATAAATTAGTAACTAATTCTGGGTCGGATTTAAAAATTGATTAAAATAATTAATGGATCTTTAAAACTAAAGGGGGATTTTAAATTATCTGGAGGTAGTTGAGTATGCAAAATGTGAGGACCGAATTCCGCCAATGGATTTTAGCTAAGAATAGCTCCAAAAATAAGAATCCGGATCTTCAATTTTTGGTCCAATTTTTTTTTTTACCCCCTCTCCTCTTATTTGTAAAGGAAATCAATGGAATACGTGGTATGATAATGTGAAGACCTGCAACGACGTTCAAATTCTTATACATAGGACCTCAAACAATGAAAAGTGCTATCTTGCCAGCAGCTGCGGTGATCATCTAGAGTTCCATCCCTTCCCTTCTCCTCGGGCAGTATTCATCATTTAGATAAAATTTAAATGTACAGCCTAAAAAAAAAGCGCGAATTTTGGGTACTGGCAAGTATATTCAAATTCTTATATTTAAGACTCCAAACAACGAAATATACTATCTTGCCAGCAGCTGCGGTGGTCCTCCCTAGTCCTTTACCCTCCCTTCTCTGTGGCAAGTATTCTTGCATTATTTTAAAATTAAATCTAAAACAGACTGGCTGCCTACTTAAAGGAACAACTCAAAATATTTACTAGAATTTTTATTTTAGAGGACTTTTTTCAAAATTATTAAAATTATTCAAGAAACAGCTCAAGCAGAATTCCATCAATTCTCGAAGGTTTACTTTGAAGTTTGCAAGGTGGAAGTGCAGATTTTTAAATAATTTTAAATAATTATTTTTTAGAAATTTTATTAGCTGACAACTGATTGCAATGTACAGTGAGGGACAATATTAAGTCCCACCCATGCGTTTTCTACTTGTGATTATTTCATTGCTTTTAAAAAAATATTATATATTTTTTAATGGAAACTTTCATGATTCAAACCTAGAAAATCTCCAATAAAGATTTTCAATTTCTTTTATAAAAGCAATGAAATAATCACAAGTAGAAAACGCATGGGTGGGACTTAATATTGTGTCTGACTGTACAGTTTCGGTTCTAGTGTGACCATCATCAGGCCTATTAAAATTAGCAAAAATACTGAGTTGATTACAATGTCTAAACTAATTAACCAATAAGCTTTTTCATATTTTGAAATCATGCGTGGTAAGATTGGTATCCCTCGTCACAGCGTATTGATATTATGTAGCAAGACGTGATTCATTCTATCCATATCTGTATAATCCACTCCAAAAGTCATGTGATTGCACCTCAACCTGTCATATTATTTGGCAAATTATTTATAGTAATTTTAAATATCTATTTGTTTAAATTTTTATTTTCCACTTTAACGGCCTATATACTTTATGTAATAATTTGTGAAACAAACGAAATAAATACATTTTTCTTTTTTTTTTATGGCCTATATATTTATTCTGAGAGCTTCTCTCTCTGGCTTTTGAAAATGGTGATGGTGTTGGCAAATGGGACAGGTGCATGTCGATAGAATCATGGTCGAGTATAATCACCAATTCTCCACCTTCTGTGTAAAAGATAAAATAGAATCAAAACCTCGAGAGAGGAAATGGATTCAAAGTCCAAATGTGTGCGAGGGAGGGAGTTAGGAAAAAGGGAAAAGGAGAGAGAGAGAGAGAAAGATGGAAAGTCGCAATTCACAACTCCACAACCTGTGTAAACGAGAAACGTAGTTTTACAGGGTAATGAAAAAAATGTACTTTATGTCCTGGTAAAGTCGTGTTCCATTTAGTATTATAACCTAACTATATAGTTTAGCATTATATGGACGATGAAAATTACGAGCTGATACTATTAAAACTTTTCCATTGCAGAAAAAAAAAAAACTATTGGTGATGAAAGCCACTTGGTTGTCATTAAACTTGATATATTTAATTAAAATAGACCGATAAAAGTTTCCCCCTAGCGAAATATTAAACACGTTATGGTCTTGAGCAGCAACATCCATCCCCGGGAGTGATGTCCAGGTGATGGGTGACGTCACGCTCAGGGGGCGGAGTCGCTGGGGGCGGGGCGTGGGGCCCCACCCCGTAGGGACTATAAAAAAAAACGACGGTAAAAAAAAAAAAAAACGCGGAGAAAACCGGATCGAAAGATAAAAGCGGAGAAGGTGAGAGCAAGACGGTAAACAAGTGACCATCCCACTTTTGTAGGGGCGAAAGCGGGGTGGCGCGAGTGCCCTCTGGTCGAAGCTTGGGGAATTAACGCGTGACCAGGAGGCACAAGAGCGCAGCAGCATCCCATCCCAGCTGCGTTGATACCATGCTGCGCAGCAGAGCTCAGTAGTTGTTGTTGTTGTTGTTGGTATGATGTTGTTGTTCTCTTTTGTCGCCAAGATGCTCTCTCGTTTTTTTTTTTTTTTTTTTTTACCACCCCTTTTCTTTTTTTTCCTCTCTATCTCTCTGGAGCCCCGCCAATGGAGGTTAGTAATTAACAAACCATGCGATTTAAATAACAAAAAGCCCCTGAAGAATTGTGTTTGTCTGAGACTGAATTTGCCAACTTGACTTAAAAGATTTCATTCATTAGCATACGCCCTTTGATCGCTAAATATCAACCTATTGTATTCGGTAAGAATGTTGACAATTTTAAATTATATAAAATTCCGTAAAATAAAGGAAGAATTCCATTGATATTTTTTATTTCAGTATAACAAATAAAGGGAGGGTGTAGGCCTATTTTTCAAATTTATTTCCATTCACTCTTCATATTTTTCTTTTTAAATTTCAAAATCACAATGGACATTGAAGTGGAGGATATCTTCATATTTCAGAATATTTTAGAATCAAATAATATTACACCTTAGTTAATTTCTATATCATTTAAGTGAATGGTTCACATATTTTTGTTCCACGTACTCCATTCTTGTGTAGTATACTGCCAAAAAATAAAAATTTATTACTTAACCCTACTATTGAGCCCATTTAGGGATTTTATTGTAAAATTTTTATTGGAAATTTCTTATTTGCGGATAGAAATTATTTTTTTAAGCTAGTGATATTAATGCATTTATTTTTACCATTACTAATTTTATTTTTACGTACCCCTTAAATTCTCGCGGAATCACTGGGTTTGTTTTAAATATATATATATTTTTTTTTTTAATAAAAAAACACAGATACTCTTGTAAAATTATTTTTTTTTCTTTTAAGTAGGCCTATGTAGTTAATATATAGTTTAAGATACCAATCAAGGGCGGATACAAGAGGGGGGAGGTAATGGGGGTAATTTTTGTATTTTTAGCGCATTTTCTTTCTGCAATAAAGATTTTTTTGATCAATTAAAAACACATTTCTGAGGAAAGGACAAAATTTCATTTACCCCCCTATCCCCGAGATTTGAGAAAAATATTTTTTTTTTGGAATTAAATTTTATTTATAATTAATATAAAATTTTAAAAATTGGTAAAAATTTGATTTTTTGTATATAAACTTATATTCTGGCACACAAGTACAGAATGCACCACTAAATAACCGAAAGTAAGAAAAAAGTTGTGCTTTGCGAGCGCCAAACCAGATTACACCCCCCCCCTCACCGAGAAACTTCTCTGGATCCGCTCTTGATATCAATATACAAGATTATTGTCTAGTATTGGAATTTTAATTCCAATTGGAATTCTACTAGCAAAGCAAAAGTTATGAGTTTCTCTAGAGCGAGAAATTCCATCTAGGCCTATAATTATCTACCCGCCTCAACAAGATAAAAATATTTTTTATGTAGTTCGGTTATTTCTACTTTTTTTTCCAATAAAAACATTTGACTTAATGATTGTGTTAAGGAGGCTTGTGTCATGGATTGAACATACAACACATAAAACACAGACGCATAGAAAAACGGTCTGCTCGTTTCGTCGTAATGGTAGGTCCCCTCTAATCCAGGGGGAAACAAGTGGCGATTTGCAATGGAAATAAGCCGATCTATAAATACAGTGAGGGACTACGAACCTACTCTAAAATGTGATTAATTTCCACCCCCTTATCAGATATTTTGACTCATCTACGATTTATCTTTAGCTAAATTTGATTGAAATTCAACGTTTGAACGTCGCAGTTCTCGGATTAAAATGGAAATTATATTTTTATGATAGATTGTGTGTATTCTTCTTCTTGCGGGGATTGCGAGTTTATATTTACTCGGAATAAAACGAAATCAATTGTCGCATTTCGCAGTCTATAAAACTCATCCATATTGAATTTTTTTTTTTCTTTTTAGATAGGGCTTAATAAAAATGTTTAGAATTCATAAAATAAATAAATATTCCAATATTAAGATTAATGAATAAGTAGATGGGAAAAATAATTGATCTCTGTGTTTAAATTTAGGCTTTGTTAGGCCAACCGTCTTAAGAAATCAACGAAATTTTTATGTATTTTTAGCATTCTGCAATAAAGATTTTTTTTGATTAATTAAAAACACATTTCTGAGGGAAGGTTCAAAATTTCATTAAATATTATATAGGCCTATATAATATCAGAAATTTTTGCTAGGAAAAAAAATTTTGTTTCGTAAATTTTGATAATATTCATAAAAGGCCTATCGGAAGACGTTTGCAAAATGAACAATTAGAAGTCAAAATAACCTCAATAGCAAAGTGATATAAAATTGCACTTAAAAAGAAATTAATTTGTTTATTGTAAAAAATTTGATGAAAATTCAAATTTTATATTATTATTTAGAATTAGGAGATTCTTAATGAAGATATTCGAGAGATAATGATCAAATTTTTGATTCAATAAAATTGATTTTTTTTTTTTTAAGATTTTTCTTTTCCTAATTAAGAAAATTGGGTAATACAAAATAACGGCTAATATTTAATTAAAAAATATCTGTGTCTTGATCAAACTTATTAATCATTTTTTTTTAATTAATAAAGCCGAAACTAGATCTTTAATATTTTAAAATGAAAAATTAATTCATAATTTTATTCAACATTTTCTATTTGTTCAATAATTATTTTTAGACTATTTTATAAATTCTGAAGATAAAACAATTTTTCATACACGAATAGAATCTGACTGAACTCAAGCCTAAGCAAAATTACCAATAGAAGAAGAGCATATGATTTAACGAAGAGGCTTTCAGAATTATTCCTTATCAAACAAAATACTAAGAGCAATAATAACAAAAATGGGAAGCACATCCAAAGAAGTAACTGGGTGTATTTTAAAGATCCAGTGCTTGAAGAAAAATCACAAAAAATCTCATTAAAAAAAAGACAACAAGTAATAAGAATCTGAATATGATCAAACAAAAAAATTTAATAATTAAAAAAAAAAGAGCTCATAAAATTTATGAAAAAATACTACAGATGTATTAGTAAAATAAATAAATAAATAAATAAAATGGTTAAATTAATACCGTTCTATCAAAAAAAAAAAAAAATCCTCACCTCTACAAGATGTACTATTATTTACAAATTGGGATCGTCAAAAAATGTTAATAAATCAGAAAAAAAAAGAAAATAAGTTTTGCATGATTAACTGAGGCCAAACCACCTTAACCAACATCAGGTGCAGAAAGAGGGGAATCTCAAAAACGTGGATACGCTCCCAAAAAAATGCCCCGGTAAGTTAAACGAGACAAAATTTATCTAAAATAACTAAATATATATATATATAGTAATGAATAAGACTAGAATAAGAGCTGAAACTGATTAGACTCAGGGGGTACGTGGATGGCGACCACGAGCTGCCCTAGCTGGGAGTGGCAGTACTTCTGTTCTTTGCATGTCATTCTCTTCCCTTCTAGATTTTCAATAGGCGTCAGACCATGCGACGGGCCGGCCTGTTCTATTCCTTCCCGCAAAAACTAATGAGCACCGACCCCGCACCGTGGAATTAAGGCGAAGAATGAAGAAGAAGAGGAGCTGAGGCCGATTGAAAAATAAAGATTTTTCTCCAAAAAATCTCTGTTTTTCTTACTAGAGCTACTTTCTACCCACTAAAATTTCAGTTAAAAAGTAGAAAATGCAATTATATTTTTTAGGTCTGTGGTGATTTGATATTTGGTATGTTTGGACCTAAATCATTTTTTGTTCTTTCCTTTCTGTGGGGACTAACTTTTAGGCAAAACTACTAAAATTAGTGCACCTTATGAAATCAAAATTTTAAGCAATAGGTCTGAAAATAAACTTTCTATAAGAAGTTTTCGATGGCCGTTAGAGTTTGGCCTTAAAGAGTGTCTCTTATTTAAAACAAAGTAGACTATTGAAATGAAATGCGTATTTGCTTACAGGGCTGGTTGGATGCTCGATGCTCGATGCTGGCTGGCTTTTGTTGATTGTCAGTTTTCGCGTGACAGGAGCGTCCAGATGCCGCCTCGCCTCTGCTTCTGCCTCTGCCAATCCGTGTTTTTCGCTGAGCCTGACAACCGACAATGGCCTTTAATTAAATTGCCTTTGTTTTTTTTTCTGTCCAACAGGAAACGGTGATAGTGAAATAGAGACAAAAAAAAAAGAAGAGGTCACAAACAAATACTCTGCTTTGGCGATTTTATTCTTCACTTTAAATAATATTAAAATGAAAAATAAAGAAATAATATTACTATTCAATTTTAGATAAACATATTGCCTATTGTTTTAAATTTTTAATTTATGATTTGAAAATGGCAGAGTATTAATTGATAGATTTTTAATGTAAAAATATCGATTTCAGCAAGTAACAAGTTCGCTATTCTTGCTAAAAAATGTTTCGATTGCATTATTTAAAAAATAACACAAAATCCAAACTGGCCGTAATGCTTTTTTCGATTTTTTTATTATTTATACTCGAATAAATCACCATGTTCCCATGGAAACATCTTATTTTTAATTAATTTAAATTTTAAAATCATGAATCTTTTTTTTCTTTAACACTGGATCATTTTGGTTTTGTTGGTGTTTAAAAATAGCAACGATTTTATTATATATATGTTATATTAAATATTTAAATATATGATTTATATAAGCCATGTAGTCATTTAAATTAAATATCTCTGACAAGGGTTTAGTATTCTAAATTTATTTTAATAAAGAATTAGGTTGAATTTTTATGAAATATTATATTTAATTAATAAATAGGAACGAGGTCTTAATGGCCTCTGTTACCGAAAGAGGCCTTATATAAAAATTTAAAAAAAAAATTAATAATTTGAAATTAAAGATTAAATTTTGCATGATGTAGTTGCTAGAGTGCTGGCCTTCTATACCAAGGTGGGTTCACAGTTGATACCAAATCTTAAATAAATCTTGATATAAATTTATTAATAACATACGAGTATCGTAAAGTCTCATATGGCCCAAGTTAAGTACAAAGTGCTTAAATATACGCAACTGGCTTTTTCAAAAAACTTTACACATAAAACAAACGGAATAATGAACATAAATCATGTACAGAAGCTAAACATTGTATCTCAAACGGTTTTCGAGATATTAGCAAAAAACAAAAAAAAAATATTCAAATTTGATCCCCTGTATCTTGAAAACGAAGCGTCTGGGCATATTAAGTTTATAGGAAAAAAAAATCTTATTTTTTCATGTAAAATCATCTCCTTTTCTAGGTATCTGTTATTTCCAGACACCCTGTATAGTTGTGGTCCAGGCATTCTTATTTAAGCCATTTGGTATCCAAATAAAATCATCGGATTGCCTGGGGTTCGAACCCGCGACCCTCGGTATAGGAGGAAATTTTCTCCCACTCTCATTGAAAGTCAGAAGGAATGTGGGAAGTCTGTCAGTAGGGTAGTTTCTATTGAAATAAAAAATCTGTATCATCAATGGCCCGTAGAATTGGATTAATTTTTTGGTTTTAATGGACCTGAGCTTCTGAAAGAAAATATCCGTCATTTTATCCAAGTAAGTAACATGATAATCAATTTTTACTTTCTCTTACCTCTATATATATGTTAATATATATATAGAGAGAAAGTATTGGTTTCATGTCAAAAATATCGAGATTTTGATGGATATACACGTTTTGAGGTCCCCTGAATCCAAAAAAGTGGTTTTCGCGACAGGGTCTGTCTGTCTGTGAACAAAATATCTCAAGAACGAAAAGAGCTAGGAGGTTGAAATTTTATATTTAAGTTAGGCACCCCCCATGGGACGGAGGTGACATGAAGCTTTTGAACAAAATCGACCAAAGAGTACTAGTACTTTACTGATGCACTTTTTCAGTTTTTTTCTATTTTCTCTAAATTTGCTCCAACGATTTTTTTTTAATTCAAAAATCAATTATTTTTTAGATTCTCTATAAAATGTATATTCTCATTTTGTCATTGAAATCTTCTGAAGACCACTTTACTCTTGTACTCCATAGAAAAGATAGGAGAAATGGTTGCCATGGTATCAAAATATAAATATTTTCCACATATAAATTTTACATCTTGAAATAAAAATCAAATGTACTGTACTGTCGGAAACTAAATACATGTCCATACAAAAAATCTGGTGAGACAAGCACAGTACTCAACTTTCGATTACCGAAAGTAAGAGAAAGTTGTGTGCTGTGCGCCAGTCACACCATATTTTTTTCTTTTATATAGACTTATTCAACCTTTAAACTATTTGTATATATTATTATTTATTTACAAAAATAAAAGGTAGCGTATGAGGTTCTTCCGTCTATTTATTTTCAACCGGATGCTTCCTAGTTTAATACTAAAAAAAAAAAAAATATTATTCTCAAGATTTTTTTCAGCCTCATTGTTAAATAAACATAATAATTTATATAAGAAAAAAAAATTTCAGCTTCTGTAATTTTCGTTTAAACACTTGATAGCGAAATACTTAACAAGCAAATGCATTAGCATTCCTGTTTATTAATTAAGAGTATATTTGTTGCAATACTCAATTCTGGCACCGCAAGCGGTTTCTTTCAAGTCATCGAGTGTTTGCTCAATTAAAATGTTAGAAAGCGTTAATATTTACTCATCAAACAGACTTTGACCTGAGGGTTTTTTTTTTCAATAAAGGTAACACCCAAAATTTTGTTTTCACTAAATAGCTGAGCCTTTAAG
>JAKCPI010020011.1:0-59929 GCA_023213315.1 Euborellia annulipes | reverse complement strand
CATCTAAATATTTACTCTTGAACTTCATAGGAAAGATAGGAGAAATGGTTGGTAACAAAATATAAATATTTTCCCATACTTATAAATTTTTCATCTGAACTCAAATGTACCGTACTATCGGGAACTAAATATATGTCCAGATTTTTTTTTTTTGAATAAAAGGAGGGAACATAAATTTCTGAAAGTTGTCGACAGATAGCACTAAGTGCGCTTTGACGTTATTTTTTAGGTTAGGAAAAATCCTATCAGGAAATCTGATAGCAATTAGATATTTATTATTAATTATATTAAAATATTTTCTATTTAAAGATATATATATTTGATCCTATATTGTTAAATATTTGTATTGATGCTTTAAAACCACAAAAATGGCCAATACAGGTGTTTTACCATTTGTCAGGGGAGTTGACTTTTCAAGAAATAATTTCAGTGTAAGTATATTTTTATTTATTTATTTTAAAATATGTTTTTTTTTTTTAATTAAAATTATATGATTATTTCAGAATGATAATTTTCCTGAAGCTGTCAAATACATGACCGGCGTGCAATGGCTTAAATTGGATAGAACAAAATTGACAGAAATCCCAGAAGAAATGGGAAAACTTCTCAAATTGGTTTTATTTGATTGATCTTAATTAATTGGCTACCATTATTGATGATTTTTTAATTTTTTAGGAACATCTTTCTTTAAAATACAACAATTTGGAGAAATTATTTGGAGAATTGACAGAACTTTCTTGTTTGAGAAGTTTAAATATGAGAAATAATAAAATTAAGAGTTCAGGAATTCCTGCTGAACTATTTTGTTTAGAGGAGCTAACCACTCTGGATTTAAGCAGGAATAATCTAAAAGAAGTACCAGAAGGGCTTGAAAGGGCGAGATCTCTACTTGTGCTTAATTTAAGTAACAATCAGTATGTATTTTTTGTTTTCTTTTTAGAAAATATACGGAATATATATATAATAACTTTAAAAATTAATTTTCTTTTTAGTATCGAAATAATTCCAAATACTTTATTCATGCATTTGACTGATCTGCTCTTTCTTGATTTGAGTTGTAATCAGCTTGAAACTTTACCACCACAAACAAGGAGACTTGCAAATCTTCAATCGTTAATTCTCAATCACAATCCTTTAGGTCATTTTCAATTAAGGTTTGTTTATTTTATTGATTAATATTGTATTCCTCCAATAATACTGATACATGTCCTGTGTCTTTTTAAGTAAGTTTACTTAATTTTTTTTTCTTTTTCTTTTTAAGGCAATTACCATCATTAATGAATTTAGAAACGTTGCATATGAGGAATACTCAACGAACTTTATCCAATATCCCTGGAAATCTTGAAACACTCACAAATCTAAAAGATTTGGATTTAAGTCAAAATAGTCTTCCAAAAGTTCCAGATGCTCTTTTTTGTCTTCCTAATCTTACACGATTAAATTTAAGTGATAACGAGCTGACAGATATTCCATTGGCCATTGGTATGTACAGATTCTATTATTATTATTATTATTCCTTCCAAATAATATCTTGGTTTTTATTTTTCTTTCAATTTAGAATGTTGGCAACATCTTGAAACCCTAAATCTCTGTCGGAATAAACTTAAAGCTCTTCCTGCTTCTTTACCTAAAGTTTCTTCCTTACGCAGATTGTATGTCAATGATAACGAATTGGATTTCGAAGGCATTCCTTCTGGAATTGGAAAACTTTGCAATCTAGAGATATTTTCAGCTGCGAATAATCATCTTGAGATGATTCCAGAGGGACTTTGTCGGTATGTATAGTTTTTTATTTTTCTTTGGTGGAGAAATTTTACTAAATTTTTAATTTTTTTATCTTTCAGTTGTGGTTCCTTAAAAAAATTAATCTTAACTGGAAATCGTCTAATTACTCTGCCAGATGCAATTCATTTATTGACTGATCTTGAAGATCTCGATTTACGACATAATCCTGATTTAGTGATGCCTCCTAAACCAATAGAATCACAACGAGGGGCTGGAATCGAATTTTACAATATAGATTTCTCTCTTCAACATCAACTTCGTTTGGCAGGAGCTAATGTTCCTGTTCCAACCCCTTCAAGCAGTAAGTGCATTTTTTCATCTGTGCTTTAGTTAGTTAAATAGGCTCTTCGAGAAAAGAGATTAATCAGCGGAAGAAGAGGAAGGGTTCATTATAATTTTAATTAAAAAATAATTTTAAATCCCCAGGTACTAAAGATCCGATCGCAAGAAAAATGCGGTTAAGAAGAGGAAGAAGAGATCAAGAAGAAGCGGATCAAGACCAGGCAAAAATTTTAAAGGCAAATATTAATTTTCACTTTTTTAATGTTATAAATGTTGTTATATTGAAATTATTTTTTAGGGAATGAAAGATATAGCTAAAGAGAAAAACAAGCAAAAAACATTAGAAGAAGTCAAAGCTGAATCTTTAAAGTATGAAAAGACAACTCATATATTAAAATATATAAATAAAAATTTTATTAAAATTAAAACAAATTTTCAGGCCAAAGAGATGGGATGAATCTTTAGAAAAGCCGCCTCTTGATTATTCTGAATTTTTTGATGAAGTTGCTGGACAAGTGCCTGGATTGACTGTTTGGGAAATTGAAAATTTCTTACCAAACCTTATAGGAGAAGCAGTTCATGGAAAATTTTATGAAGGCGATTGCTATATTGTCCTAAAAACAAGTTTGGATGATATGGGCTCTCTTACTTGGCAAATTTATTTTTGGATTGGTGAAAAAGCGACTGTAAGAATTTTTTATTGATTCATTTATTTATTTAAATTTAAATTTCTTATTTGGTTTTGCAGTTAGATAAACGAGCCTGTGCGGCTATCCATGCTGTTAATTTAAGAAATTATCTTGGAGCTCAATGTCGAACAATCCGAGAGGAACAGGCAGATGAGTCCGATGAGTTTATTGCCCTTTTTGACACTGAAATAACATATATCGAAGGGGGACGAACTTCTAGTGGATTTTTCACCGTTGAAGACCTGGTAAATTTATATCTCATTTAACGCTTATTTAATATCCTTCAACTACTGCCAATAATTATAGAATGAGGTCAGATTCTTTTAGAAAAGAAGTTTGTAAAAACAATATAATATCTTTATTATATATATAGGCTATATAATGTTGACTTTTTTTTTACTTGTAGACCTATGTTACTCGTTTATATCGAGTTCTTGCTGCTGGAACATCATCAATTCATCTGGAACCAGTTTTAGTTTCTTCAGAATCTCTTGATCCCAGGTAATATTATTATATGGGGGAAGTAATGGCAACTATTTTTTATCAGCCAATAAAGCTGCCGGTAACAAAATTCAGGATATATGATTGAAAGTGCTTAAATAATCTTTACAATGGTGGTACTAAATTGGAATCCGGGTAAAAGGCGTTTGGGTAAGGGACGTTGAAAAATGCATAAATAAAAAACAGTATTTTTAACTGTCTTCAAAATAATCCCCTGGGGCGTACACACATCTTTGCCAACAATGGAGAAGCTGCTGACCATCAGCTGGTGTGATGTGTGCATTTATGCGCCACCTCCCTTCGATGCGCTGTTAGGATGTCCTCCCTGTTCCCACGCTGCAGCGTTTTCATTTTTGGAATGAGATCAAAGTCGCACGGCTGAGATCAGAGGAGATATTACCACATATGCTCACTGTTTAATGATAGCTACATCTATCTCGAAGCACAGTTTTTAGGATACTGACTTTTGCATGTGTTGTCTACTAGAAACTAATGCACTCAGACGTCATCTGATGGTCATATCTCGTATTGTAAAAACCATATTTTCAAATGTATCTTCTTCTTCTTTCTTCGCCTTAATCCCGCGGTACAGGGTCGGCGGATGGGATGGGGGGTTTTTGCGACGGTGAAGGAATAGAACAGGCCGGCCCGTCGCACGGTCTGATGCCTGTTGAAAATATAGAAGAGAAGAGACTGACATTCGAAGAACAGAAGTACTGCCAGTCCCAGCTAGGGCAGCTCGTGGTCGCCATCCACGTACCCACAAGATGTGGGCCCCTGAGCAAATATTTTCAAATGTATATAGTGCAATAACCGCAAATGCGGTTATTTAGAAAATAAATAGGGTAAGAGAAAGTAAAAATAGTTGCCCTGACTTTTGGAATGACTCTCGTATATATATATTTTCTAATATATCAATATCAATTCTTTTTTCATTTCCCAGATACGTTTTTGTTTTGGATCAAGGTCTTAAAATTTATATTTGGTATGGAAAAAAATCTAAAAATACTTTTAAATCAAAAGCTAGACTTTTGGCAGAAAAGGTTAATAAAAATGAAAGAAAGAATAAAGCTGAAATTATAACTGAAATGCCTAATGATGAATCTACCGATTTTTGGAAAGCTCTTGGGAATGAAGATGGACTCCCACCAGACACTATCAGGGTAAGCGATAAAAATTATAAGAATATGTTTAAATATTAATATTAAAAATATTTACAGGAACATGTTGATGAAAATTATACTCCAGTTGAGCCACGTCTATATCAAGTGGGACTTGGAATGGGTTATTTAGAACTACCCCAAGTAGAAGTTCCACATTGCCGCCTTATAAATACACTGCTTAATAATCGAAATGTGTATATTCTTGATTGTTTTCTTGATGTATTCGTTTGGTAAATCCTTTGAATTAGATAAAAAATAAATCAAATTTGTAAATTATTATAAAAATGCTGTATTTTAAGGTTTGGCAAAAAATCGACAAGACTTGTGCGCGCAGCTGCTATGAAACTTTCGCAAGAACTTTTTACAATGATCGCGCGACCTGAATATGCTCTTGTAACTCGAGTTCAAGAAGGCACTGAAACACAGGTATTATATATACTTTAGGTTTTCTAAATTAAAATTTTAAAAATAAATGTAAAATATTTTCTTATAGATATTTAAATCTAAATTTACTGGCTGGGATGAAGTGATTGCTGTAGACTTCACAAGAACCGCTGAATCAGTGCAAAGAACAGGAGCAGATCTAGTCAAATGGGCAAAACAGAGAGAAACCAAAGCTGAGCTTGCAGCTCTCTTCACGCCCCGTCAACCACCCATGTCTGCTTTAGAGGCCCAGCAATTAATGGATGAATGGAATGATGATTTGGATACTATGGATTCCTTTGTGCTTGAAGGACGAAAATTTGTTCGTCTTCCTCCAGAGGAACTTGGTATGATTTTAAATTTTAAATAATCAACAGGTCTGCCCTCGGGCTTGGTGTAGTTGATAGCGCGCCTGCCTTGTATACCAAGAGTTGAGGGTTGAGATCCCAGGCAGTCCGATGATTTGATTTAAGCCATTTGGATACCAAATGGCTTAAATAAGAATGCTTGGACCCCAATATACATACTTACTTACTTTACGCGAATAGGCCCAAAGGACCGCGCGATGATGGACAAATCTGCCTCCAGAGGGAACGATCCTTTGTTTTATCTCTCCAGTTTTCCCATTCTCCGATCGCAGCCAGATCGTTCCTGACTCCATCCATCCATCTCATCCTCGGTCGTCCCAGAGGTCTTCTCCCCACTGGTTTGAAGTCGAATGCCACTCTTGGCCAACGCGAGTTGTCCATGCGCGCCACGTGACCAAGCCATTGTAGACGCCTGCTCTTCATAATCCCCACAATATTAGCCTCTCCGTATAGTTCCTCTAGCTCTCTGTTGTACCGTCTTCTCCATTCTCCCGTACTAGATACTACCATACTAGACCAATATACATATATATTCATAGTCTTATGTGGCCTAAGTTGCCGAAAAGACTGTGTGTATGTGTGTGTGAATGTGAGTTGGAATGGGAAAAAAGTGTGTGTTTAAAAAAAAAAAAATCCATAGGTTAAACAGTCATTAAAATTAAACATTATAATGTCATGACTGAGGAGATTTAAACAGGATCCGAAAGGAACTTTGCAGCCAGGAGATTAAATAAAAAAATCTTTATTCTCTAAACCAAGTTTAAACAGCGACGTTAACATTTTACTTTTTAGCATCAGGTGTTGACGATCCTTATGAAGATAGCTACATTTTTTGCTTGTTCGTGTTTTTACATCCCTCGATATACTCTCGCGCATGCGCTTTACTAACATTTACTACCTAGACATGACATTAATTTTTAACACTATTGACTAAATGTTAACGCTTTGTTTTGCTTGCAGAATAGCAATTTGAGGCAAGGAGCTGTTAAAATGAATTAACGCTGATTTCAGCTTACGTTTTTGCTTAGAGATTAGATTGTTAAGTGTGTTAAGAATGTAACCTATTGATTCTCTTTTAGGTCATTTTTATAGTCAAGATTGTTACGTTTTCCTTTGTCGTTACTGGGTTCCTGCCGATTCCCCAGAAGATTCTCCTGGAGACAATGAAACTGAAGGAGATCCTCCAGAAGATGATTTCCAATATGTAGTTTATTTCTGGCAGGGGCGCGATGCTTCTAATATGGGCTGGCTAAATTTTACGTTCAGGTTCATATCTCTTGTCATTAAAAAGATTCTAAAATTGAAATTTTTAATCAACAATTATTTTTTAGTCTTCAAAAAACATTTAAATCTCTATTTGGTGAAAAATTAGAAGTAGTGAGAACGCACCAACAACAAGAAAATCTGAAATTTATGGCTCATTTTAAGAGACATTTTGTGATTCATCAAGGAAAACGGAAAGAAATTTTACCACCTGATGCTCCGCCTCCTGTCGAATTTTATCATTTGCGATCGAATGGAAGTGCATTGTGTACACGACTTATTCAAATCAAACCTGACGCATCAGCTCTTAATTCCCAATTTTGGTAATATTTATTTATTTTTTTTTTTGTTTTATATTTTTCAAAATAAAATGAATACGAATATTAGCAAGATTATTGTGAGTTTTTGACTTGCGTGACATGCAAGCATTTGGGCCCCAATAAGAGCGGGGATGTTGGCAGAGCAATATGCAGATACCGACTTAAAATCTTCAATTGAATCCAGAAGAATTATTATTTTTTTGTAGTTAAAATACTGTTTACTCCTCGACCCTGTTTATAACATTCTCTTATTTGAAAATTTCATCTCATCTATTAATAAAAATTTTTTTCTTTTTTGTTTTAGCTATATTTTGAAAGTGCCCTTAGCAAATCAAGAAGAAAACTCAGGAATTGTTTATGTATGGATCGGTTCTAAAGCGGATTCTGATGAGGCAAGATTGGTAGAAGAAATTGCCAATACTCTCTTCAATAATGTACGTAAAAAAATATTCCCATTAAAAAAAAGATTACTCTTAATTTGATCCCAAAATATAAAAATAATTTATTTTAATAATATAATTTTGTTCTTTTTAGGCCTGGATTGGTTTCCAGACGATCAATGAAGGAGAAGAACCTGATAACTTCTTTTGGGTTGGCCTTGGAGGAAAGAAGCCTTACGATAATAATGCTGACTTCATGAATTATACTAGATTATTTCGATGTTCAAATGAAAAAGGATATTTTATTGTTTCTGAAAAATGTTCTGATTTTTGTCAGGTATAAATTAAAATATTTTACAATCTATTCTTCGCTTGCAGCCACGCGGGCAGATAGTCGCATTTTAAATGTTCAGAATTAGCTATTTTAATGTAAGATAGCTTTGTCAATTTATTCGTTTGGGACCATTTATTTTTAAACAACGAATTTACCAAGAAAAATGAATCCAAGAAGGGCGTGGCAGTCCCAAGGATTCACTTTGTAAATTCTTTGTTACCCAGGAGAAGACTTCAGAATTATGAATCCAATAAATTTACCAGCTAAATAGGAAAATATAATTTTTTTACTGATATATACAATATTTTTTAAAATAAATAAGGGACTAATCTTTAAAACATTTGACATTTTCAGGATGACCTTGCAGATGACGATATCATGATTTTAGACAATGGAGAGCAAGTATTTTTATGGCTTGGTGCAAAATGTAGTGAGGTTGAAATAAAATTGGCATACAAATCAGCCCAGGTAAGAAATTATTATTAATAAATAAATAAAATATGTAAAATTATTTGTCAATTTGTTTATTCATAGGTTTACATCCAACATTTAAGAGTGAAACAGCCAGATAAACCAAGAAAATTACTTCTAACTTTAAAAAATAAAGAGTCTAAGCGCTTTACAAAATGTTTCCATGGTTGGGGTCCCCATAAGAAACCTCCAGAATAAAACATTCCTTCAATTAATCTATTAATAACAACAAGCTTGGCACACTTTATCTTGTTTTGAATTTTTAACTTTGTATATATTTGTATTTTGTCATAATTTATTGTAATTTAATTAATAAATATAATAAGCTTTTAACAATTTTATTTATTTTAATAACAATAATAATAATAATAATAATAATTTAATACAAACTATAAAGATGAAAATTAATCATCGTCGTCATCATCATCTGATGGAACAAAAAGTTCATTTTCCTCAAGGAAGTTTGCTATATTTTTACTTATAGTAGCACCAATTAATAGTCCTGGGATTACAGCCAAAACGAGACCAAAGAGACCGAATTGTTTTTTCTCAGGCTCAGGTAGAATCGCCCCAGTTGAAGTTGTCGTCGCTTGACGTATATTAGCTTCTTCAATTTTCATTAAATTCTTCAAAATGCCTGGTGAACGAAGTGATTTCTGTACAAGAGATAATGCCATTTTCCTTATGAAATATGTTCTCGGTAAAATTTTATAAATAAATGAAAAATCTGAATGAAAGTGAGGTTATATGAATCGAACTGTCAGGAATGCAATGCGCCAGAATGCGAAATAAAGGCTCGTTTACACGAGCATGTACTCACTGGCGCAAGATAAAAATTACAAGTCAAAATGTACATTGGCATTGACTGGCGCCATTGAATTAATGCACATGTAAATTCAACGGAAAGGTTCGTGAAAACTCGGATAAGATCGGAGATAAATCCCATGTTGATGTGCCTTTCGTTCTTTCCATCATATTAATCGATTGTTCTTTTATTATTTTTATTTCTACATTTATTATTCCACTATTTAAGATTTCCTTGCTTAAAGGTTTTAATTAATTTTTCTCTATTAACCTATTATGATCCCAAGATGAGACATTTTATCTTTAAACCTTTAAACAATGATTATTTTAAATTTTTTTTTCTCAAAATTTTCGAAGGGGTGCATTTTGAGAAAAATTAATTTAAATTTTTGATTTTGAAATTAAGCTGTAAATTGACCTCATTCTTCTCTCTATCTCATCCCTAACAGGGGGGGGTCAAACTCGGTTTGTTTACATTTCTTCCATTTCAAGGGAGTGACGTCATGGAGCTCCTCTTTTTGTAAAAGATCTTTCGGAACAAACCATTTATAAATATTTATATACGTATAATATTAATAAAGCGGAATAAATACCAGGATTTAAATTAGTTTAGTCAGAAACCATAAAATTTGCAAACAAAACGAAATGAATTTGAACTAGGTTATAGGCAGTCAACAATGCTGCCACAAAGAAAATACAAGCAAGGAGGAGCTTCATGACGTAGACCAATCAAAAACTGTGACCGGAAAATTGTTTATTTACTAGTTTCTGGCCAACCTGTGTATTTAATGACCTTGATCCCTAAGTGATTTTATAGCAATTTAAATAGATGTGGTTAGGTCGATTTTTTGCCATTTTTGACAAGTTTAACATGCCATATTTCTTAAACCAATTGAGATATCAAGTTGAAATTGGGGCTTCTTCTTCTTAGTCTCTATTGACTCTATATATGACCAAAATTTCGTAAAAATCTGAGATGGTGAGGTTAAAAAAGTCTGTTGATTTGACGTGCAATGACTTATAAAGAAAGGCTTTTTATTTTGGCTGAATTGGTGATGGAATCCGAAGCTTATGAAGATATCAGGATAAGAAAACAGGAGAAGAAAAATCAGCAGCTAGTTGAATTTCATTATTTTATACCCATTACGTTGCGTTACGATCCCTATTGGGATCATCCTCAGAACAGATGAGTGAGGATGATCCCAACAGGGATCGAAACGCAAGTTATAAGCAGTGGCGTAACCAGGGGGGGGGGGGCGCGAGCCCCCCGCCCCAGGCGCCCCCCGAAACCGTCATAGGCGCCCTTCGGCCTCTAAGATATAAGCCCAGCGAATGTGATTTTATCATATTCTTTTCATCGATTGTCTTAAAAAAATTGATTGTTTTCTCTTAAAATTATATTACAACTTGAATTCTACTATTTTAAATGAATTTAATTCCAAAAATAATAAATAACATATATAGAGGCTTTATAATTAAAATTTTTTTTATTTTGCAATATATAAGCCTTAATTTGATGTTTTATGGCTGTGGAGAATTACTCAGGATTCGTATAAGCCTTAATATTTAATTTTTTGAAATTCAAAATTTTTTTAAGCATGAAGGAATTGAGCTATGAGACTGAAATGTTATATTTAAGTTAAACACCCCCGGGACCGTGAAAATAAGCTTTTAATCAAAATTGGCCAAAAAGTACTAGTACTTTACTGATGTAGTTTTTCAGTTTTTTTCGATTTTCTCAAAATGAAAGGGCTTTTACCATTCTTCAGGCCCGCCCGGAATTTTTCAAAACCGCCCATTCCCGCCCGAGATTTAGTGAATGAATGAACGAATGTCTAGCAATTTTTACTTTCTCTTACCTATGTATATCTTTATATATATAATTCTTCTGTACGTGTGTATGTGACTGAACTCCTCCTAAACGACTGAACCAATTATGATGAAATTTTCTGTGTATGTTTGTGAGAGTCCCGGACAGGTTTTGTTTCACAAATAACAATAAGTTAATGAGTAATTAACCGTTAAAATAAGAAAAAAATAAAAATTAGGAGAAATAGTTGCCATGGTAACAAAATATAAATATTTACCCATGTTTACGATTTTTTTTATTTATTTACATTTTGATTTCTAAAAGATCGGCGTAAATTTTTTGTTTGTGTATCGGGAGAGTCCCGGAAAGGATATGATTCACAAAAAATCTTAAGTTCATGAATAATTAACCGTTAAAATAATCTCTATATTATAAAAATGAAAAGGAAAGGCGAGCAAGGGGTCCAGGGGGCGTAGCCCCCTGGCTAGGCGGAAAGCCCCGCCGAAGGCGGGGCTTTGCGTCTAGTATGTAATATATATATAGAGAGAAAGTATTGGATTCATGTCAAAAATTCGATGTCGAGATTTTGATGGATATACACGTTTTGAGGTCCCCTGAATCCAAAAAAGTGGTTTTCGCGACATGGTCTGTCTGTCTGTGTGTGTGCAATTTTAAGCATGAAGGAATTGAGCTATGAGGCTGAAATTTTATATATAAGGTAAACACCCCCGGGACCGGAAAAATAAGCTTTTAATCAAAATTGGCCAAAGGGTACTAGTACTTTACTGATGTACTTTTTCAGTTTTTTTCGACTTTCTCAAAATTCGCTCTAACGATTTTGATTAAAATTCAAAAATCAATTATTTTTTAGATGCTCTTTCAAATGTATATTCTCGTTTTGCCCTCAAAATTGTTTGAAGCACACTTTACTCTTGTGCTTCATAGGAAAGATAGGATAAATGGTTGCCATGGTTACAAAATATAAATATTTTCCCTTACTTATAAATTTTACATCTGAATTCATATGTTCCGTACTGTCGGGAACTAAATATATGTCGACACAAAAAATCTGGTGTGACAAGCACAGAACACAACTTTCGATTACCGAAGATTAATCTAGTTCCAATGGCGTAGCGAGGGGGGAGCAAGGGGGGTCATCATGCCCCGGGCGCTACTCACAAAGGGGCGCCAAATGGTCCAAAAAACAAAAACATTGCTGGATAATTTTTTCTCAAATTTAAAGCCTAGCTTGAGCCGATGACTTTATTTATTTTACTTTATTTATTTATTAATTTGCTAGTATATTTTACATATAATATTATATGATTTTAGAATGAGGGGGGGCGCTAAAAGGTATTGTGCCCCGGGCGCGAGTTAAGCTCACTACGCCACTGTCTAGTTCTTGATTTTCTCGCTTCCTTTCTTTTATAAGGGAATTGAGATATACCGTAATTTAATATAACTTTTGATTTAACTAGCACGAAGAAGGAAATTTGTAGATATAAAAAACAAAAAAAAATTTTAGATATACTAAGTGGATAAAAAATTTCCATCTCAAAATTTTGTTAGTTATTGCTATAATTTTTGCTTCCAAACAGATATTTTTTAAACTCTATTCTCTATTATTATTATTTTATTTATTTATTTTTTTAATATAATAGCCAGGGCCGTAGACAGGGGGGGCAGGGGGTTATATCGAGTAAAAGTATCGATTCCTCAGTGTTATCGTTTCATCCCTATTCGAGTAAATATTATTCAATTTAGCTAAAACTTTGGCATTTTCATTTTCTAGACAATTGGCAAATTTTTTTTGCTATTTATAGATTTTTTCTATAGTAAAATTATTAATGTTTCAATGATAAATTAGCGAGTCCTTCCCTACCCGGATGGGCATAGGATATGCGCCAGTGTGGCTGTGTGAGTATTAAAGCAGGCTGGAGGCCCGTGGGTGGAGACCGCGGTCCCCTCCTCACAGTCTTGGGTCCAGGGACTCGAGTCCCGTCACTCCAAGGCTGTGGGGCATCGGATCAAAATCAAGCCCCGGGAATGTGAGTCGGAGTAGGATAAACGCGTACTCGCCCACACCCCTCATGATTTACCAAGGGGCTAGCCTGCGTTTTCAGACTGTGACGGCATATGCACGGGGACATAGCTATCCAGTGATACTTGCGAGCTAGCCATTAGGTGTGAGCAGAGGGGATCCTGTGGCCAGGGGAATTGCTCTGCTCACCCTTGGCTTGGGTATGGGGACAGAGTCCCCATCGTCAATTGACGCAAAAATCTCCCTACCACAACGGGTAGAGCGATGGAGAGGGTAGTGCGTGAATAATGCAATTTGCTTAACTCGAGTCAAGCAAATCATCATACTCAAGGAGCACAGTCTCCTCCCTTGATTTGAAAAAATTCATTCAGAGCTATATATATTGACCTTCTGAAAATTTCACTCTCTCATGTTTATATTATAAATAAATGAAAGTAAAAATTTATTATTGAATATTGTTAAAAAATAAAATTCTTATTTTGAAACGCCATATATTCTCTACAAAGTTAGTTTTGT
This sequence comes from Euborellia annulipes, assembly GCA_023213315.1. NCBI lineage: Eukaryota > Metazoa > Arthropoda > Insecta > Dermaptera > Anisolabididae > Euborellia > Euborellia annulipes. Next base: position 46,779 of record JAKCPI010020011.1, on the reverse strand, counting down.
AAAAAATTGATAAATGCTTTCAATTTTTTGTTTGAAATTTTTTTAATATAATTTAAAAGGTTATTTTACTATTGGAGCCATCTTTTGACGATGACGTCACAATGCTTGTAATGCTTGCATTTATTTGTGTAGTTCTGTCTTTTCCCATTCGCCTACCAGTTTGATATTATATTGAGTTTGTTGAATTAATTTAAAGAAAAAAAAAATTGGAGAATTTTATAATTAAGAGTAAAAAAAAATTCTAATTTAAAAAAAATATATTTTTATTGCGATTAAAATGATAAAGTAAATTTTTAAAATATAGCAATATCTTATATAGCCCGGATTCGTCAAGTGCTAAATATTTCTGTATATGTACATAAATAAAATTAGTATATGAAGGAGCTCGGAAGTTTGATAGAAAAATGTGCCTCGTTTAAAGTTTACAAAAACAATAATAAAAAATAATTTATTTTTTCAAAATATTTTAACAAAATAACAGGTAACATAGATACCAAAAATATACAAATATTAAAAACAAGTGTCATATAAAACAAGGTAAATTTTAATTATAAAATGTCAAACACTACATATATTACAATAATATGAATATCAAAAAAATATAAATAAATTATTATTTCAAATTAATTCCAAAAATGTGGTCTTAACAGTCCGTTTGGGGGAGGAATTTTTCTATTATTTATAACGGTGGAAAGAAATTTTTCCAGTCGAACAACAGGTCCTAACATACTGCTATCAGTTTTCTAAAAAAAAAAATATTTCTTTAATTTTATAATAAGAAATTTACACTGTGAAATTCTGTGTATTTTAAAATACCTCATATATGCGGGGAAGATAAATGTTTTTGGCCTTTAATAAAAGATTCCAAAATACTTCTTTATATTCGAGGTGGAGAAAATATCCAGTGTTTTCCAAGAGATCAAATAATAATGTGGCTGATATATCTAAAGTTGGTTCTGAAATTTCAAAAAAAGCCATTTTTTTTGTAAAGTTAGCCTAATATAATAAAATAAATAAACTCTCAAAGAATTACCTTGATCCAGCCAAGCAACCAACCAATCTAGAGCATTTGTTATTCCAAAGGGATCCCAGAGTTTTGGATAAGCTACAATTATAGCGCTAAAAAGTCGCATTAGTCCAGACATTCGCCGAATATATTTTTCTTGGGACTCAACAGTTCCATTTTCGTCAACAAGGTACCCCAATGATCTTGAAAGAAATTAACATTTTATTTTACAAATTAAAAAGTAAATATTACACAAAAAATATAACTTACTTATAATAATCCATATTAGATTGCCCTTCAGATTGAGGTAATATGACTGGCACTAAATATGGACAACGACGATAAAAATGAGCAAGCAAGAGATGACCAAAATCAGGAAAATCTGCCCAAAGAGCAAGAGCAATTGATGCAATTGGATGAGCTGCTTCGGATTTGCTAGAGACAACCACTTCGCCTTGATTCTATAAACAAAGCAAAAATATTAGAGAAAATAAACTTTTATATGAAATAATGAACCAATACAAATACAAATCTCATAATCTGATCTGCAGAGTTAGACCTTCAATCTCGACTCCGATTTTAGATCACGATTTCTGACCCATTCTCAAATGTGAGGACTCAATTAATTATTTTAATATACAACTTACAACAAGTTTTTGAGCCAGCAAAATTTTACAATATGCGATTCCTTGAGGATGACTCGATGCTGCAAATGATGTCCGAGAAGCAATAACACTTTCCCCAGATAGAAGTTTTTTAAGTTGTAGGTATTTATCTCGAATATGGCTAGCACTCTCAGTTGAAATGGCATTCACAGGAACATTTACTGATGTCTGTCAAATAATAGGATTTATTAATAAAAATGTTAAAACAAAGAATATTAGACCTACAGTATACGAGGTGTACAAAAAGAAACCGAATTGGCAATACACCGTTCCCATCGTTTCTTTGGAACACCTCCTGAAAAATATTTGTGGGACGGTGCGCAGGCTTCTCGTTGCATTGTTCTGTATCTTCTCTATGGTTTGAAAATGACGTTTCAACGTGTATTTCAGTTTGGGAAACAGGAAAAACGATGCTGTGCACAGGAAGAAGCATTAATTGTTGCAAAACCAGAGTTGGATGTTACATCATGACAATGTGCCAGCTCACACGCCACTCCTTGTCTGCAGCTATCTAGCAAACCACCACATTCCCGTTGTGCCCCATCCACGGTATTCTCCGGACCTAGCCCCAAAAGACGTTTTTCTGTTTTTCAAACTGAAAACCACGTTGAAAGGACGTCGTTTCCAAACCATAGAGGAGATACAGGACAATGCAACAAGAAGCCTACGCTCCGTCTCACAAAATGTGTTCCAGGATGCGTTCCAAAAATGGAAGAAACAATGAGAACGGTGTATTGCCAGTAGAGGGGACTATTTTGAAGGGGTCAGTGCTTAAAATGTTGTACAATAAGCAATAAAGCTGATACAGCAAAATTTCGGTTTCTTTCCGCACACACCTCGTTTATTATACAGTAGTAGACTCACTTGACATAAAGTTCGAAATTTTTTTAACGATGTGTCAGAAATTATATTTTCTATTGTTTTACTAAAATTATCTATATAATTTTGAACTTTACTGTACTTAGATAAATAAAATTTTTCACTTGTACTCATTTGAGTATCAATAGTACCTAAAAAAAAATAATATATTATAATTACATTTTTTTGAAATGCAACACTTTGTACGGTATATTTTCATTATTTCTTGGCTAATCTACAAATATGATAAAATGGTCTTTATTAAAAAATTTGTAAAAGATCCACTTTTTTCTGAAATGGTATATAATTATTTTTGGTCAAGTATAAATTTTAATTTTGAAACCCCCAATGGTCTGCGGACATTTAGGGACCGTGAAGTGGTTGATGGGGGTCTGCGAAACAATTCTATTAAGTTTAAAAAAATTATTTGTAACTTATTATATATTTTATATAAAATATACACTGGAATTTTATATTTAAATAACTATTAAACAATGGTGGATAAGTAAATCCTTGTTATAACATTTATGGTCATCCCTTGTCGTGAACAGTCCATTGATATAAAAAATATTATTTTGTTATATAGCATTGAAGTGCTTTGTAGTGAAGTGTATAGTAGACTATTTCATGGTTAGAAAGGGGTCCGCGAGAAAAAAAAGTTCAATAGGGGGTCCGCGAACTTCACAAGTTTAAGTGCTCCTATGGAAAAAAGGGATGTTTGAAGATCAGTCTAAATCACTGGCGCCACCATGAGAGAGGGGGACAAATGTCATTTGAGTATCAATAGTACCTAACAAAAAGAATATTACATTTTTTTGGTTGGGCCACTGGTTCTACCACAGTTATCTTCTTTCCAAGTAGGAAATAATAAGTTGCTATTTATTTAATTACAAGCTTAAAAAACTTACTTTTAGCATTTAATGATGCTGATGATGAAGGCTGTGTAGCATTTTGAATTTTTTTTAATTCAGCTTCTTTTTTGAGAGAGAGTTGCTTTTCTTCTTCAAGTAACATCTTTCTTTTTCTATTCCTCTAAAGAAAAATGTATTTATTAGGTATTTAAACAATTATTACACTATTACAAGCAAATTATTAAATTTTAATTTTAATTGTAATAGATAAATATAGAATTTTAGAGAAAATAAAACCATTATTTTCAGATAAATAATGAAGAAATAATACATGATATTTTATGGGTATATATATATATATGTGAATACAAGTTTTCTCGGGTTTTTGGGATTAGGAGAAAATGTTGAATGTGAGTTATTTACAGGGTCGCAGTCTTGCTGGTTCCCAGGTCTGTTTAGTGGATGTCTCAGTGATGTGGATTGTTTTGTTGTCTGAGTTATAGAGGGAAGAGGTTGGTTGTGAGTAATCGTGTTTGAGTTTAGTGTCGGTTAACTTTCGGGCCTCAATCTGCCTACTCTCTGTGTGGAAGTGTTACTGGATGTCTTCAAGGGGAAGTTCGTAATGCTGTGCTGGTCTCAAGCTATGTTGTGTTCCGCAAACAATCCACCTCCAATATCACCTCTTAATCTCATTCTCTTGAAAAGAGCTACTGTTTGGAAATTTTGCATTTGCTGGCCGAAGTCGAAATTTTAAAGTTTTAAATTTCCCTCTGTAACTTAAATTTCCCTCACTGGCTCCACTTCCTTTTACTCTGGTCAATCACCGCCCTGACAGGCACATACACACTACATACAGGAAGTCAGTGGCTAGCGCTTTATATAATATATATTATAGTAATGATATTGTGAAATATATATATGTGAAATGAAATTTTTTCGCAATAAGCCAAGTTAGTTAACTCGTTTCTTTTGGAGCCATTTTTAAGAATTTGGGATTAAGAGGTAATGGTAAAAGTAGATTGTTTACGGGGTTGCATTCTGTTCTAAGCCGGTCATTCACGATCGCTCCAAATGGATGTCATTCATTTGGATTATATCCAAGAAATTACCCCCATTCACGGTCACTCCACATCCAGTACGTGTTTCATCGAGTGTGTGTGCTTTTCTTATAACCTATTTTGCATTAATATGGATACAGATTTACTTTTATTGGCTTCTGTTGGGTTATTAACTGCTGCTGCGAAGGCTTGGTGTCGCTCCACGTGAATTTCCCCATTCACAATCAGTTGGAGTGATGGACGGATGGCTTGACGAAACTGGAATTTGGACTGATTGGATTACGAACTCATCCTATCACTCCACGTCATCCATTTGTTTTTCCCCACTCACGGTCAGTTTTTGGAGTGAGATCGCTCCATTTGGACGGATGGAGCGTTTGTGAATGGCCGGCTATAGTCTTGTAATCGTGTTGGTTTGTTTTTGAGATCCCACTTTGGATGACTTTTAGGTTTGTGTTTGTCTTTTATATCTTTGAAAAGATTAGTTGAATGAAGTGGTGTCAGGGCTGTAGCAAGTCGAGCTCCGCTTTACCTTAGATCAACATGGCACGATGTTTTTAAAATAATTTTTTGGGATCTGAGTCCCTTTATACCCCGCTTTTTAATTTGTCTCTCCTAATAATTTGCCTTTTTTTTTTAAATAATTATTTAATGTAAAAATGTAAATTCATTATATGATATAAACATATATATATGTGTGTGTGAGTATATGCTAAATTTTTAATTAATTTTCGATGAAAATATCTTTCCTTACAAGATCATATAATACATCTCTTAGGCCAAGGATCACTTAATTCATTTTACTTTTTTTTATAATAGAAAGATTTTCTTAAAATACGTGACATCATTAAATTGATGTACTAAAATAAAAAGTTTAAATTATATCTTTTATAAATATTAATTAGCAAAATTAAAATTAGTCAAATATTTACATTAATAATTATTTGTTCCTGACGGATCCGTTCCTCTTCAAGCTTTTGCTCGTATTCTTTCATTTGTTGGAAAATTTGATTTTCCTCCCATAATAGCTTAGCTTTTATATCTTTTTGAAGGTTTTCTTTATCTTTTTCTATAGAATTTTTTAATTGATTTTCAAACTGACTGAATTTTTCCATTCTTCTCTCCAAATTAAACTAAAAAATAAACCTTTTATTATATTTATGAAATTAATTAGATTATAGATGATCAATTTACCTGAACTTGTTTGGATCTATCACGATCCAAATTGTTAATCACATGTTTTATATCATTTTGGTAATTATATGCCAAATTCTTATTTGAATTAGATGATGATGTTTTTTCTTTTTTATTTTCATTGTCTAGTAATTTTTCAGGTGAATCGGTTGGTCGATTAGGCCCAATAGTTGTTTCATGTACATCTTGACTAATAGAAACAGCCTTTAGAAGGGTTCCAACGTGTAATTGGTTCATCATTCTTTCATAATTGTTCTAAAAAAAAAAAAATTAATTAGGCCTACATCTCATTTACCTTCTTAGAATCGTCTTAAAAGTGAAAAGATCTAAAATGCATTCTGATCATCATCTTGATTATAATTATCGGATATTTATAACACTAATAAATTATGAATTTCGTTATTTTAAGTCTTTACTAAAGAATCATAGCATTGATACAATCGGTTAGCCCATGATTTTCTTGTAATATTTTGAATATGTAATGAATGTTTTTCAACATAGTATTTATAATGGATAGTAAAGAGTGCTAAATCTTTGGAAATCACAAAATTATCCATTCATTAAATTTAACTAATTATTTATAAGCTTACCATTTTTATTCCTTTTTCCAATTTTACTAGTAATTATATTTTTATAAGTTTGCTTTAGAATTAGCCGGGAAATCTTTATTTGCAGTTAGTTAGAGATGATTTAATGCAGTTTTTTTAGAATATTTATGATTAACATCTATCATTTCTGCACTTGTTTTTTAAATTTTGAATCCTGGATTAATCAAAACGGGAAATGTGCTTGCTTGGAAATCACAGATCATACATATATCAAGATTTATATATATATATATATATATATATATATACAGTACCCTCCATAAGTTTGGAAACACCCTAGAAAAATGTTCAATATAAAGGAAATACAAAAAAAATTGTTCTATTTTTGTTTATAAATCTTTATTTATTACAGACGACAAACAGGAGATGTATATACATATGTATATGTACATTTGCAACAAATTCTTAAAATAATGAATAAAAAACTAAATTTTACATTCTTCAAAGAAACCTCCTTTTGCTTTTAATTACTGCGTTGCACACGGTGAATCAAATTTCGCAAGGAATCTGTCGGGATATTTTTCCATTCATGCTGGAGAACCTCCCAAAGATGTACCTGGCTCGTTATTCGCTGTTTGCGAACTCTTCTGTCTAATGCATCCCATAATTCGATTGGATTACAATCTGGGGACTGGGGAGGCCATTCCATGTTCCGTAGAATTTTCTTTTTTTCTAATGACTGCAAATAGTTTTTACATAAACGAGGCGTATGCCCCAATGGGGCTTAATACGTACATTCATAAACCCAAAACATACGCCTCGTTTATGTAAAAACTATTTGCAGTCATTAGAAAATAAGAAAATTCTACGGAACATGGAATGGCCTCCCCAGTTCCCAGATTGTAATCCAATCGAATTATAATGGGATGAATTAGACAGAAGAGTTCGCAAACAGCGAATAACGAGCCAGGTACATCTTTGGGAGGTTCTCCAGCAAGAATGGAAAAATATCCCGACAGATTCCTTGCAAAATTTGATTCACCGTGTGCAACGCAGTAATTAAAGCATAAGGAGGTTTCTTTGAAGAATGTAAAATTTAGTTTTTTATTCATTATTTTAAGAATTTGTTGCAAAGTGTACATATACATATGTATATACATCTCCTTTTTTGTCGTCTGTAATAAATAAAGATTTATAAACAAAAATAGAACAATTTTTTTTTTGTATTTCCTTTATATTGAACATTTTTCTAGGGTGTTTCCAATCTTATGGAGGGTACTGTATATATATAGATATTTATAAAAATCATACTCTAAATTAGTTGAAAAATCGAAAGATAATTAATTTCTGTAAAAGAATTTGATTTTCATTTTACCTGAGGTTTATTTATAAAAATATATTCTATATAATAGATATAAAATATATTTTTATAACTATAAACAATATTTTAGTTTATTATTTATTAAAATCAGACTCTAAATTAGTTGAAAATTCGAGAGATAAATAATTTCTGTAAAAGAATTTGATTTACAATTTTACAAATAAACCACAGGAAAAATTAGCAAATTCTTTTACTAAAATTATTTATCTATCGAATTTGCAAAAAAATAATAATAATTTAGTACTTACTTTAACCATTCTTAAAACGTTGTTTTTCCAGGGTTTTTTTTAAATTGAACTTATCAATTGGGATCTATTAAAACTAAAACCACTGTTCAGGGTAAATCCTTGTAAATATTTTGATTCCTCTCTATGAACTTTGCTTTTGAAAATGACGATGAAAAGAAGAGGCCAGAAGCCCTGGACACAGATCATACATATATCAAGATTGGACAGCTCTATGTTAAAAGTTTTCCACAAGTTTTAACGCCCTCTTACAGATGTTTCTGCAAACTAACTTTGCGCGCAAAAATTAAACAGAAATTTTGTTTTACTCTCGCGTACACTGGTTTTGTTATTTTCACATACCTTTTTAAGCTACTTAATTTGCAACTGTTAGGCCTACTTTTAATTTTTTTTAAACGAAATCAAATTAAGGACAAGTAGTGTCTCTAAATTTGTATCTCAAATAACTTAGATATTTTAAAGAATTTTTCGACATGTTTTTTTTTTTTTTAATGAATGAAATTCATAATTTTTTTATGAATTATTTATTTATTTAATTATTTTAATTTTTTTTTTATTCGATTAAGTTTAAGGTCTTTTTCGGCATAAGAGGCCTTTTAGACCTCGTCTCTATATGATGCTAGATGCGAACCCTTGACCTTTGGTAACAGCAGTTAATACTCTACCTCTGAACCAATAATAATTTATTATAAATTGTAAAAAATTTATCTTTTGTAGGAAATCAAAATAAATAACCCTATTTCTTTTCAGATAAGATTTTTGTAGGGCTTCTCTTGACAATGGATCGATGCTTTTCTGTGTTAAGAATATGGCCATATATAATATTGGTATTAAGAATAACACCAAGAAATATTATTTTAAAAAATGTTTATGAAAAATCTTATATATTGAAAAAGACCGTAACACAGATCATACAATCCTGAAATTAACTTTGCTTTTGAAAATGACAATCAAAACTCCCTGGCCTGGAGACAGTGAGCAGAGCGACATCTATGGAGTAAATTTTGAACTATTTCAGATAGCCTAGTCGGTGCTCTCTGGTAATACCTTCGTGTAACTAAATAAAAACTTGCGGAAATTCTTCCCGTAGAGCTGTCCACCCCCGCAGAATGCGAAATAAAACCTCCCTGAAATAAAGGCTCGTTCACACGAGGATGATTTCACTGGCGCAATAAAAATTACAAGTCAAAATGTACATTGGCATTTACTGGCGCCATTGAATTAATGCACATGTAAACTCAACGGGAAGGTTCGTGAAAACTCGGATAAGATCGGAGATAAATCCCATGTTGATGTGCCTTTCGTTCTTTCCATCATATTAATTGATTGTTCTTTTATTATTTTTATTTCTACATTTATTATTCCACTCTTTAAGATTTAATATATATTAATATTTTAATTTTTAAAGAATTATAAACAACTCTAAAAGAAAAGAATTTTCTACAATTTGCAAAATCAAAACTTGTCTACCAATTTTTGAAAATAATGGAATGTTTCAATCAAAATATTATTTGAAAAACTCGATTACTCTAGCATAATGAAAATAACTCTAAATAACTGAATTTATAAGAATCAATCAACATGGAAGATCTTTCATCTACTATTGGGCCTCTCATAGGTAAATTGAACTCATTATTTATGCCTTTATTTTATTTACTTGCCTTTATTTTTTAGAAAAAGCTACAGATCCACATAATCCTTTAACAAATACAACCGCCGTCGTAGAATTTTGTAATGTATTAAATAAGGAGCCGAATTGTGCCAATTTGGCATCAAGAGTTCTCGCATTAAAACTTCAATCTCCGTATGAATGGGAAGCTCTACAAGCTCTAAATGTAATTTATTTTTAATTTATTATACACTATATATATATATATATATATATATTAAGATATCATCGCCAGTAATTAATTTATACTTTCATTTAGTATCACTTATCCAAGATTAAATGTCAAACTAAAAAAAACATAATTTTAAATCAACACAATTATTTAAATTTTTGTTAATCTTATTATTTATTACTACAACAATAAAAAAATTAATTTCTAGTATGTGCTCTGGGTAGGCTGGAAATAGGCCCAATTGAATTTTAATTTAACATTGCTTGTCCTCTTGATCTTTGACAATCAACATTTATTGAATACTAATCATTGGGTATAGGAGACTTTGCAGCCAAGGAAATTAAATAAAAAACTTATTTAATTATTAATCGTCGACGTTTCGGCCGCAAGTCGCGACCTTCCTCAGGACGATTAATTGTTAGTATCAATCAATCGTCCTTAGGAAGGTCGCGACTTGCGACCGAAACGTCGACGATTAATAATTAAATAAGTTTTTTATTTAATTTCCTTGGCTGCAAAGTCTCCTATACCCAATTCAAAGTCTACAGCCACTTCTCATCACTAATACTAATCATTCAATAAAAAAGTTGAAATATCTAAATAAAAAAAAAAGCTTTAATTTCACACTTAATGACCAAATAAATAATATAAAAATTACTGAATTTATCAATGATATTTTTATGATTTTTTTTAGCTCCTTGATACATGTATGAAATGTTGTGGTGCTTCATTTCATGCAGAAATTGGAAAATTTCGTTTCCTAAATGAAATGATTAAACTAGTTTCTCCGAAATATTTAGGCAATCGAACACATCCTCAAGTTAAATCAAAAGTTATTGAATTAATGCATACTTGGACGAATGATTATCCAAAAGAAACAAAAATTAAAGAAGCATATGATATGTTAAAGAAACAAGGTGTCGTTAAGGAAGAAAATCATCGAGAGAGTATAACAAATACTATGATTCCTCCACCGAATCCAAGATCTAAGAGTTCTATATTTGAAGATGATGAGAGATCAAGACTTTTACAAAAATTATTACAAAGCAAAAATCCTGATGATCTACAAGCAGCCAATAGACTAATAAAAACAATGGTCAAAGAGGTACGAGAAATTATTTCATTTTAGAGCCTTCACCCCCTTTCCAAGGACTCTGATTAAATATTTTGATTTTTGGGAAAGGGTGGATTCAAAACCAACACAGACATGCTTTTTCCATAAATATAATATTTAACGGAGGTGTATAGCTGATTAAAACAAAGCTTTATTTATTTATATCCAGATTATGCCCTCGGGCCTTGGTGTAGTTGTTAGCCTGCTGGCCTTCTATACCAAGAGTCGCGGGTTCGGATCCCAAATGGCTTAAATAAATATGCTTGGACCCCAAATATATATTTTAATCAAATACGAGTATCGTTTAAAGTCTTATATGGCCTGAGTTGCCGAAAAGACTCTGTGTGTATGTGTGTGTGTGGGTATGTATGGGAAAAAAGTGTTTTTTTTTAATTAAAAAAAAAAATATACAGATTATCTTTATTATTCAAATTTTTTCATCTTATTTTGGGATCCACGTTTTTATATTTGCCCTTTTAATAAAAAAAAAAAAAAAAATAGATTTTATCATTATTCATATATATATAAATATTTCTCAATTAGGTTAAAGAAATGATTATTCATTTATACTAGAAAAATTCATTTATTTTTCTAGTCCTGAGTCAAAATTGTTTATTTAAGATATCAAATGAATTCCATTTTTACACACTAATAAAAACTCAATAAAATTGCTTTATGTATTATAAAATATTAGTGTTCAAGTCAGAAGAAATAGATTTATGCGTCAAATTTTTAAAATTTAAATTAGAGCAGTCAATAACAGCTTCTCTGAGCTCTGTGGACTGCTGGCCTAGAGCTGGAGCCGAAACGCCAGTCTTGAGAGAGTTGATTTATATAATTAAAATTGATTTAACGGGAGAAATAAAACAGCACAAACTCAGGAAAGCCTTACACCATATATTTGTAAATATTTCGGCTGGTCTAACTCCTGGCCATATACTTGAAATTTGCGCTGTTTTATTTCTTCCATTCAATCCTGTGAAACCTGCAATTATAATAATGTCAGCACAAATCTTATTTCTTCTGACTTAATCACCATAAGTGCACTTTTCTCATACAAACTCCTTAGGGGAGGGACACAAGAGAACACTCACATGCACACAGTCTTTTCGGCAACTTAGGCCATATAAGATTTTGACGATAACCGTTATTAATGTATATATATAAAATGGGGTCCAGGCATTCTTATTCAAGCCATTTGGTATCCAAATGGCTCAAATAAAAGCTTGAGGATTTGTTTACATTAAATAAATATTTAAAAATCCCGCACGCCCAGGGTTTGAACATGGATGTTCTTTGTAGAAGCCGACACCCTAGCCCGCACCGCGAGCTCCACAAATAATAGATAAATTGATTAAGCTTAATTGTATTTTATTTTTTTCTATTATAGGATGAACGAAGAGTCGAAATGAATAGTAGACGAATGAATGAACTAGAATCTGTACATAATAATACTAGATTATTAAATGAAATGTTAGATAATTATAAACCAGGCCAATCTTCATCAGAAGAGTTGGAACTTATTAAAGAACTACATCAAAGTTGTGAACGACTTCGACCGAATGTGTTTAGATTGGCATCTGAGACTCAGGATAATGAAGTCATGCTCAGTAAGATTCTAATTTTTATTTTTTAATTAATTTCAATAAATTTAAAATTTATATTTGTGTTTCAGACGAAGTACTTAGTGCAAGTGATGAATTGGGACAAGTATTTGATAAATATAATTTAGTTATCATACAAGGAAAAACTGTACCTGGAGAAAGAAAATCAAAAGATTCTAATTCTACTTCTTTACTTGATTTAACTACGCCAAATGATGAAAAACTTCCTCCTATTGAAACTGCTCTTTTAGGAAATCAATTAAAAGGTACTTTTCTTTTCAACAATTCGTGTATTTCATTTTCCTGTTTAGGAAAAAAATATTTTATACTACACCAGTGCAGTGTAGTATTAACTATAAGACAAAAAATTTTGCAAGAAGAATTTTGTTGGGCATTTGCGTCCAGAAACTCTTTTTGGCGGTGGACCGACTACTTTGCTTTACTCCTTATTTGTATAAGGAAAATATTTGGAACTAAAAAATAGGTTCTTTCTAAATTTTGTATTCAAGAAAGGATAAAAATTCTTTACTTTTTTTAGTAGTAGTTTTTGAGAAACAATTTTTGAAGGGTTAAGAAAAAGAATCAAATGCTTCAGAATGCTTTATTTAGAAAGGATTTTTTTCTACTTTTCTGTCGATAAATTTGTAATGATAAGCCCAAGGGCGGATCCAGAGGTGTTTCTCGGGGGGGGGGAATCTGTTGTGACTGGTCGCACAACACACAATTTTTTCTTAATTTCGGTAATTTAAAGGCGCATTCTGTACTTGTTTGCCAGAATATAAATACAAATCAAATTTTTAAGTATTAATTTTTAAAATTTTACATTAAAAATAAATTTTTTTAGAAAAAAAAATTATTTTTTTCAAATCTCGGGGGGGGGGGGGAATTACCCCTTTACCCCCCCCCCCCCCCCCGCACATACCCCTCATAATTTGCCAGGCGGACTAATAAGTTAATAAATACAAATTCGAACCGAATTCATTCCGAAGCCTCTGAACATCGCCTGGGTCATTGCAGTTAAGCAATGTCAAGCAAAAAATTAATTTAATATTTTCTAATGCCTGATGTTCTCCTAATTAAAATGATTAAATAACTTTTCAAATAGTAACAAAGTTTTACTAAATAATTAAAAGTTAAATTTTATATTACAGGTATAGATATAAATGCTGAAAGATCAGATTCTCCAACCACTTCTTCCGTTGTTACTCCAAAAACCTCCTCATCGAATTTAGAAATTCTTGGGGATATTTTTGAGACATTGGCAACTTCATCAGAAACAAAGAATATTCTTCAACCGATATCTGTAATCCATAATCCAGCTAAAAGCGGATCTCAAGCAGAAGAACAAAATAAAAAGCCGAGTAAAGTAAAAGCTCTAGAAGATCTAGATGCTCTAGGAGAAACTTTGTTAAAACAAAACCTCCCTTCTCATTTGAAAGGTGGAACGTCCTTTTCAAGGTATTCATTTCAAATAAATTCTTTTTAGATGATTAAAATATGGAATATCACTTTCCTTTCATAAATTATTATTAGCTAATTTTTGTTGTATTTAAAAAAATTATTAGAGAAACCTTGTAAAAATGAGACCAAGTCTTTGATCACAATAAGGGTTGAGATCTAAACCACGTCGATTGTTTGGAAACTTTATAAATTTATTTAAAGAATATTTTAGGTGAATTCCCAACTGGCTGACTGATTGGTCTCCTAGAATATTCTATAAAATAGAAGTTATAAAGCGTAAATAAAAACTATTTGTTCAAGCAATTCATAGACTTGGCTTAATTTAGATTCCATTCCTTTTTATAGTTAAATCTTTAGAAGACATCTTATTTTTACAAGGATTGTTTTTGATAGAATTTAGAAAGCAACATTTCTTTTGAAATTAAATATTTAAAACATAATTAAACTTTATCTCCTTAAAGAAGTACTATTTCGCAAAAAGCTATAGAGAATTACTCTGAGCATTTTGAATACTTGACAGAATTTCATTGTTTGAAAAAATGAATAATAGTTAAGCCGGAAACTCGGTTGTAATCTCATAAAATTAACATTCTCATTTGACGTTTAGAATTGGGATAAACTACTATGAAATATTTAGAAAAAAATCTGGTGTGACTGGTCGCGCAGCACACAACTTTGTGTTCTGTGCTTGTCACACCAGATTTTTTGTGTCGAAGAGTAATATTTGCTAATTTGGATTTAAATTATTATATTAATTTTTTCTTTTAATTATTTTTTAAAGGTCAACTCAAAAAATTCCGATGAATCAACTAAGTAAAGCAGCTCTGGAAGAATCATTGGTTCCAATAGCAAGTGAAAATACACCTAAACTCAATCTAGATTTTCTAATTGGATCAGCTGTTAGCCCCTCCACATCTGCACTGACAGCTGATTTATTGAATGGAGATGATTCAATGGTCGATCTTAATGAAGACCCGGAGGAAAACACCAAAATAGAATCTAATGAAATTTCTAATTCGCAACCTGAAACGAATTCCAATTCAAATGATAGTAAAAAGGAAACACCCGTAGAGTCAACAGCAACATCGGTTAAAAAGATTGAAGTCAAATCTTTAAATGATATTAATATTTCACTTGAAAGCATAAAACCAAGTAAAATTATTATTTTTTTTTTTAATATGAATTTACTTTTATTTAAATTTTTGCTAATTATTTTCTTCTCTTAAAAGGCTCAATTCCTCCAATAACTGTACTAGAAGAGAAAAATGGAATATCTGTTATACTTCATATTGCTGAAAATTCACCAAGATCTGATGTGTCCGTGATTGTCGTTACAACTATTAGTAAAAATCCTTCGGCACTTTCTAACTATTTGTTCCAAGCAGTAGTTCCCAAGGTATATTTAAAATTATTATTTTATTATTAATTACCAGTATATGTAATGAAGAGGAACAGGAATTAAACTTAAATTTTTAATGAGATATTGTCATCATTGACTAGAAATTCTTCTTGGAAGGGGTTTGAATAAAGATATAGCATTCCGTTTCAAGACCTGGAATTACGTAAAAAATTTATCATAATTAAAAAATTCAGGCAAAGAAATCATTGAGCTTTTACCTTTAGCTACCTGTTCATCTTCTTTTCTAATTATTTTTACTTACAGGTCCCACAAAGGATTCACACATTTGAAAAATGTATAAAAAAAAATATACAGTTTGCTGGATTCCTTAAAAATCCTTCGGGGGAGGTGTCCGGCGGGACTTTTGAGCTCTAATATTAATTATATCCATTATCTCTCTCTTTCCGGACCCTCTGAACTACAACTCTAAATGGACTCATGAAAAAAATGATATATTTAAAGAACCAGGGCTCCTTTAAATTGAAAAATTCCTTCAAAATATGCAATATTTAAAAAATATTAAAATAAAATTAATTTTTTTTTTTGGAATGGGTGCATAAGGTCCGAAGACCTATAATGACCAGTGGTCACATGCAGCCAGGAAGAAAATAAAAACAAAAGGAGAAGCATAAAGGGGAAACTCAACTGCGGGAACTGAGAAGATACCTGTTGAGATTAGACTTGAAAGTCTGAAGATTGTAGGTTTTGGGGAAGATAGACGCAGGGAGCTTGTTCCAATCACGGGAGGTCATGGGGACAAAGGAAGAATGAAATTGACTAGTTTGAAAGGTTAATTTTTTCGAGATTAGCAGAATTTTCTTTTTTGAAATTTTAAAGCAATTACCGATATGTAACAAAACTATTTTCATGTAAAAAAGACTGATGAAGAGGACAAATGTCCTCGAAACTAGTTTCTGTATTTAAATAAATTAAAAAATTTATATTCCAGCAGAAGACAATCGTTTTTTTTTTTTTTTTTTTTTTTTTTGTTTTTTAAAAACACTCACCCTTTTTTCTCACTCACACTCACACAGTCTTTTCGGCAACTTTAGGCCATATAAGACTTTTACGATAACCGTTGTATTGAATATATCTATTGGGTGTTCAGGCATTTCTATTTAAGCCAAGGACAATCGTTTAATTGCTTTTAAAATTCTGTTGACTGCCTTGTTGAAAATGGTTTATTCATTGGAACATTTGCAGGGTTTCAGCTCAGCCTGGACTATGACGAATGTCCCCGCGTCCCCAGTCTTCACTTGTTCCTTTACAAGATAGAGACATTCACGAACCCCATTTTACATCTAGCAGCTGGATATCGGCGAAATCTATGTCGAAAACAGATGAGGCATATTTTTCCTTGAACGTGGTCAAATTCTTTTGTTTCCCAAGTAGAAGGCAGCAAACGCTACTTTTATAACACCTTCTGTTTTTATTTATTTTTCAAATGTGTCAAACCTTTGTGGGACACCCTGGATTTCATGAATCATAAATTATTAATTAATTGATAATTTTTTAATAGTCTTGCAAGTTGCGACTTCAGTCACCGTCAGGATCTAGTTTACCAGGACACTCTCCATTTCTTCCTCCCTCTGCTATAACGCAAATAATGCTTATAGCAAATCCTAATAAGGTATTTTTTCTTTTGTCCGTCTATTATTTTTAATTATAATAAAATTTTATATTTTTTTTTAGGAAGAAATATCTCTCAAATTTATGATCAGTTATTGTATGGATGATGAAACTGTAACTGAAATGGGTGAAGTAGAAAAATTACCAATATTAATTAATTAGGTAAGATATCTTAATAAAGCAGACACTTAGTCATTCCATCTTCAGTAAATCTTCCATTTCGTATATTCTTAAAACTAAGTCAACAATTTAAAAAGTGATTTATAATTACGGCCTTTTTAAAAAAAAGCAAGCATTATTAAAATATAATAACATATTAATGCTTTGCTATATTTTTATTTTACATACAAAAATTTTACTAATATTTCTAATTCTAATGGTAGGCTAAAGTGAACATTTTATTTAAAATATAGGAGCTCTGATTAATTAAGAGTTTAAATAAAAAAAAAATCCTCGAATCAAAATTTATGTTTAAACTTGAAAATGCGGCCCCACAAATTATATTTTTTATAACGCATATAGATGTTTGTCATAAGCATACATGTATAATTTTATATATATTTTTAATTTTCCCAATTTTAGTTAATCTCAAGTCACTCACTATTTACTTAAGATGTTGGATTTGAATCTAACAATTGAAATAAAAGATTATTTCAAATAGACAACACCACACACCTTTTCATCTTAATTTAATTCAACTAGAGCCTATTTAAATGTCATACTTAAAAATTCATTAGTTATTGAAACTCATAAATATTTTAATTATTGTTTTATTTATAATTTGAGAAATTTTATTTTAATTATTAATTAATTATAATTGAATATAATTAATTTTATAACGAAGAAAATATTGTATATACATGTAGTTAGGTTATGTTAGTGAAGTATGTGCTGCTACTTCAGGTATTTTTCTATTCACCTGTTAATTCGAATATGTTCATTAATCATCTTTTAAAAGTTTTTAGTGTAGGCCAGTATATTATTAAATTAAATTAACAAGTCCGTAGTTTCTTTCTTGGTCAAGCTCTGAAGACGGCATCATTGTACCCCCGAAAGAAGTGGAAACTTGTCAGCCAGATTTCCAAAAATGCTCTGAAATATAAAACTGTAATTTTTTAAGAAATTCAATTTCTCAATTACCAGGACCAAGAAAGTAACTGATTTTTTAATTTAATCATCTTTTTCATAGTATTCATATTACACATCTGAAGAGGTATTCGTGCATTTGTTAGTCAGTGGCACAAAGTTTATACTGGAAGTCTCATTGAGGATATGAACCTGGCCTTCAGATGGTGGGGAGGTTCGTTTTACTTCGTTTGGGCCTCAGCTAGAGACAGTTGTAATAAAGCAGGGAGTTGTTTTCAGATAGGAATGTTCGGTTCACTAGGGAATTGGAATTAAACACTTACTGAGATTGCGCACTCAACCCGAAAGTTGACTCAGGTTGTGTTCTCGAATCTTTAGTGCATTTATCGTTGCAACTAAGAAATAACGTTTTGTTCATTTCGATGAGTTGACTTTACCCAAGAAGTAGTCGTGTATATTACACTAACATTCCTTCTTTTTATTATTTTGCAATTTCCCTCCTATTTATTAATGAAATGTCCCAATTGAATCGATTCTGTGATTGTGCAATCTTTTCGGAATGAAAATGTATATATTTGTAATATGTATAACTTAAAATAAATTTAAGGACTGATATTAATACTAACCTAATGAAATTAAAAAAATCAAAGGTTTGAAGAATATAAATATATATATCCTTTTTTGATGTTTGTTTTTAAAAATCTGTTAATTTTATTCTAGTGTTTATGTTAAATGTTCTATGATATATCAAATTCTCAGTTGTCAATTTTTCTAGAAATATTTATAGAAGATATTTTATAAAAGTGACCTGCCATGCATTTTTAAAATATGAATCAATCAAGAATATATATTCCCAGATTATAAATAAGTTTTTTTTTTCTAATTCACTTTTTCCTATTATATTAAAAAATACAATAGAAAAATACAAAGCTTGTTTTATAGGTCAAATGTAACAGCAATTATTAACTCTATTAATTTAAAAGAAATAAATCTTTTAAACTTAAATAATATTCTTTATTCTTTTATTTTTTAAATATAAAATGAGTTTGTTTTCTAAAGCTGATTATGGGTCAGCTACAGAAATTAAATAACTTTTTACAAAAACAAAGTTAAAATAATAAATCGTTAATTTTTCTTATTTCTTATAATTGATTAATTCATCTCGGAATGCTAATGAAGTGATTGCCTTTTGGTGACCGTTATATGACCTTTCAATAGTTCCTGTTTCAATGTTCCATAATCTTGCCACTCCATCCGATGACGCTGAAACATTTATTATTATAAAAAATGTTTTTACTTTAAACTGAGAAATATTAATTGAGCGCTTAGAAGAAGATACTCCACGCTCTCAATTGGTTTTTGCCCGGAGGGTCTTTATTATTTAAAATACAGCGAAAAAGTTTCACCTGTGATTATATAGTCTGAATTGGCGCTGAAGACAGCATCCCAAACCCAACGGAGATCATCGTGTTTTAATTCTTTAACTAATGTAAAATCTTCTGTTTGCCATATTTTTGCCGTATGATCTGCAGATGTTGTTACTAAATATCTAAAAAAAGATGATAATAATGTATATAACGGAAAAATAATATATTTGTCCAGTACTTATAAAATTCTAAATTCAAACTCAATTTCAGGATTTTTCGAATTTGGAGAACCAAATTAAAATAGAGACTGTAAAAGAGGTTTCTATTGGACAGATATATACTATCAGTATCATGAACTTAAAGGGCTCAGGGGAATTCCCATTTTTCGAAACAAAAACCCCCTGGGAAAAATAATCTTCTAATTGTGAGTACCCGGATGGTTAACTCAGTTACCTGAGATAAGCTTCTTTTTCTCACTCTATGCCATTCCCAGTTTCCCACCTAATGTCTAAGAACGGCAGGTTTACATTTCTCCCTGTAAACTGCCAACTCAGAATCAAAGGTCAGGAAGAAGCTGTTTTGTTTTAATTTTACAAAAAGAGACCCAACTTTTGCTGTATCAGCTTTATTGCTTATTGTACAATATTTTAAGCACTGTTCTCTTCAAAATAGTTATCCTCTAGGAAATACACCGTTCCTATCGTTTCTTCCATTTTTGGAACGCCTCCTGGAACACATTTTGTGGGACGGCTCGCAGGTGCCTCGGCGCATTGTCCTGTATCTCATCTATGGTTTGTAAACGACGTCTTTTCAACGTGTGAATTTGTGCCAGGTGGTCAGATGGTAAACAAGGAAGTCTACCAGGGAATTCTAGTGCGCATGAGGGATGCTGTGCCCAGGAAGAGGCCTGAATTGTGTGAAAACCAGAGTTGGATGTTGCATCATGGCAATGCGCCAGCTCAAGCGTGACCCCATTCCCGATGTGCCCTATCCACCGTCTTCTCCGGACCTAGCCTCAGCAGACTTTTTCCTGTTTCCCACACTGCAGAACACGTTGAAAGGACGTCGTTTCCAAACCATGGAGGAGATTCAGAACGATGCGACGAGAAGCCTACGCGCCGTCCCACAAAATGTGTCCCAGGAGGCGTTTCGAAAATGGGGAACGGTGTATTGCCAGTAGAGGGGACTATTTTGATGGGGATAGTGCTTAAAATGATGTACAATAGGCAATAATACAACAAAAGTTCGGTTTCTTTTTATACATACCTCGTATGATACTGATAGCGGATTAGTACTAAAATAGTAGTTAAGTTTATATCAATGTCTAACCTTGCGTCCGGACTAAATTTACAATTTAAAGCGTAGCGTTTATGTGCTTCGATTCTATGACTAGGAGTTAACTTTGAATGTTCATTCTCTTGGCCTTGAGCAATGCTCCAGACGAAACATTGGCCTTTATTATTAACTGACGCCATGTAGCTGCCATAAGGGTCGATGCTTATTGCTTGAATAGAAGCTTCTGGTTCTGGAATCTTATTTTCATTCTTATGGAATCATTTAGAGAGTTAGTATGTTGTACATTGTGAAATGAGATGAAGAGGAGTCAGCCAAGGAGAAATAAATAAAAATTGTATTTTTCTGTCAAAGTTTTGAATACTGGTCATGTTCTTCCTCAGAACAGTCAAATGTTAAAATTTATAGTTGTTGTGTATGATATATTAATTAATTTTTTAAACTTTCGACCGTTGGTTCTCATTGAAACATTTTGTAAATTAAAATTAAATAGACAAATTAAACACTAGGTTATTTGTTTCAAAGGTAATTAACAGTTTAAACGTATTTCGACAATTCCTTGTTATCATCCGAAGTGATTAGAATGTACATCACTTCTGATGATGACAAGTAAAACCTTTGAAACAAATATTTAATTTGTATATTTAATTTTAATAAGATCATTTTTTGATTTATAAGATAGATGTGTTGTTCGTGAAGTTGGTGATATCTTGACATTTGAATGTTAGGAACAAGGTCGTAGCTCCGGGAGGGGGATTTGAGATTTCAAATTCTCACCCGAAATAAAAAAAAAAGAAGCAATTTAGAGAGAAATCGACTTAGAGTGTTATAAATTTAAAGAGTGATAGAGATATAAATGTTTTATATTCTTTAAAATTTATTTATTTAGAGGGGGTATCGTTCAAACCCCTCCCCCTCCTCACCGATATAATTTTCTGGCTACCACCCTGACAGAGTAAGAGCGCAACCAATGGAACTTTGACAGGAAAATACAATTTTTATTTATTGCTCCTTGGCTGACTCCCCTTCATCTCAATTGAATTGTATATGTTTATTAAAACTATTGAAATAGACTTTCTTACTAATTGCTCATTGTGATCAGTTTTCAAATCCCATAAATGGATGGCTCCACTTTGATCTCCAACAAATAATTCTGATTGATTTGGATGTATACAAACGCAATTAACAGGAGCGGAAACTTGGAATATCCGTTGACATTGAAGATTCCGAGTTCTGGAAATGTTCAAATTAAATTTAATCAGAAGTTATCAATACTTAGAAATCAATAGTGTGCAGAATTAAAAACTAAAGCTGCAGTAGTCCCTTCCTCAAAGCACCGTTTCTACGATAGTTAACACGCCAGACCTAATTTTCCAAAAGGGATCATCTTTTCCAGTTTTCATTTTGGTATTTCAATAATTTATATAGAGTTATTCCTAAAAATAATCTGAACAGCATGAATTAAAAGATTCAAGATGGAGCATAAATAAATGCACGGATCGAACAACGTTTCGCCCTTTTCTCTACTACAGAACAAAAACAAAACGGATTATCAATACCAACTTTGGACAGTACAGTACTAATTAGAACTACCTAAATTTTAGCTACCTCAAATCCCAGATTCTTGCGCTGCAATCTTCTCCTCCTGTATACATCCATTTTCCTTCTTTGTGAAATCCGAGACTAGTAATATTTTTGGAAATTCCTTCATAGTTTATAACAGCATTAGGATTGTTTGTAGCGAGATCATACATTCGGATGTGTTGATAGCCTAGAAAAAAACAACTTATTATTATCTCAAAAAATAAATTAAAAAAAAAAAAAATTAATCATACCTGCTGCTGCTAAGAGCTGCCTATCAGGAGTAATATCTAGAGCATTGACTTGCTATATCACGTTATATAGTAAGAAAAATTTTAATAAAGAGAAGGTTGAAGAAGGGAATGGACTCACTTAAAAAAAAAAACATTATTAACGAAAAAAACATAATTAATGAAGGATGTGCAGCAGAAGCAGCCAAGAAATAATGCTCTGAATGCTTTTTACTAATTAGCCAGAAACGTCTGCCTCTGCCTCTCTATACATCCTTCATTAAATTATTATTATTATTTGAAATTCCTATCGGGATCCCCGTTTATTTCCCCGAGATGTTTCCGTGCACGAAGTCACACACTTCAAACCCAACCGGCCTCTGGCCGAGCCATCTACTGGTACCCCGGGAAGTTAGATCATTTTCTATCTCTAACTCCTCCTGCGTTCGTCTCTAGCTAGTGAACTAATCCTTATTTATGGTTCTACCCGTTTTCTTTTATCCAACCTCTTCAATGCTAGGGAGGATGTCCTAGTTTGAGGGACTCTCGTGTAGCCAAATGTAGTCAACTCCTTTAGAAGAATGCATCGTTTTCTTTTATCCAACCTCTTCGATGCTAGGGAAGATGTCCTAATTTGAGGGACTCTCGTGTAGCCAAATGTAGTCAACTCCTCTAGAAGGAGTTCGCTGATAGGGAACCTTCTTTACGTCCCTTTTACAGTACGGGGTTAATCCCTTCCAGTGCCTGCTTGAGGATTTGATAAATAATTTTATTTAATGAAAAAATCCCGCACGTCCAGGATTTGAACAGGGACCTTCTTTGTAGAAGCCGTCAAATATCTACTGCCAAAGCTTTTACATCAAAAAAAATAATTTTCTAAATTATATTTATATCTACTAATAGAATAAAAAGTATTTCTAGTATTCTAGGGGTGCAAAAGTGTATATACAATTGTAAACCATTAAAATCGTTTGCCCAGTGACGTTCATTTCTGTTTTTGCTTGGGGGGGGGGGGGGGCAATTTTTTTTTTACTTCCTGTGCTATTTAATTTATATATATATATATATAAACATATATACCCCTATATTTTTATCTATACCATCTTCTATACATATTTATAAAGAGAGTGAGTTTAGTAGTGGGGTAGCCGCTAAACTCAGAATTTATTATTTTCTTCAAAAACCTTAGGGGGGGGGGGGGTGGCAAATACACCCCCTGCTCTCCCTCAAATGACGTCCCTGCGTTTTCCGAAAATAAAACAAGATCCAGACTTGTTTAAAAGAGAACTACTTTGGAATGTTGAAGATAAAAGCAATCGAACGGGTCCAGTACCCCAGAAATTATAACCCGAAGATCTTTACGTTTCTGATGATACATAAAAGCAACTAGAATTTTTGTTTGAATCTATTCTGAATAAAATGCACAATTTTATTATAAATTTATTACTTTTTTAAGTAAAGGATACCGAGTCGGTGTGCTGAGCAGTTCTTAAACAAACGGCACTGTGAGGCTGCCACAATTTAATCGTATGATCATATCCTCCTGTAGCAAAAATTACTTGTCCATTGGTACTGTGATTTTCAGTGCCCATTTTTATTTAATATCCTATATAATATTTTTATTTTCAAATAACAGGCAATGTTTTATTAAGGTAATTAAAAATGACACATCCTTAAAAAACTTATTTTAAAAACGTACAGTTAAATCACTTCGAAACAAAAAAAAAACGCAATTAAAAACTTTTAAGGAATATTTGAAATATTAAATTTATTAAAATTTTACAATGAGAGATCAAAGAAATAAAATTAATTCACTTGAGATTCACTTATTATCAGTTATTATCAACATTTGTTAAATTATAAACATAGATAAAAAAGGGTGATCAGGGGCACCAATTGAGGCAGGGACCAGGGAGGTGTAGGGACCCACCCTTCTTCAGAATAAAGGGACTATTAAAAATTAAAAGTATATTAGTTCTTTTAATCAAAAAATTTAAATTAATTCATATTTTATTTATATTGAATTTTAAATTGCATTTTTATATTTTTATACAAGTAATTGAACCAGGGATTAACATAGTTATGTTCTTGTTGATTTAGAGGTTGGTTCAATTACTTGTTGTAATTTATATAAAAAAGCAAATTAAAAGTCTTAATATAAATAAAATATTAATTAATTTTATTATTTAAATAAAATATTTTTTATTTAAAAGAATGAATATATTTATAATTTTTAATAATCACAAAAATAATTGCTATTTGCATAAGGGTTAGTTCAAATCAAGGTAGTTTTAAGAATTCCACTTATTATTATTTAAAGATCCCGGATCCTTATATTTTAAATCATTAATTTCATCATTTTATTAATTTTATTTTGATTTACAATTTTTCTTGAAATTCTTCTCCAAAAGTTTTTCAAATGAACAAAAGGCACTGGCAATTTTGGCTTATATTAAAAAAAAAAAAAAAAAAAAAAAACAATTTGGAGAAAATTATACTCCGCTCCTGGGATTCAGTTTTGATTTGCCCTAGGTGTGCAATGAGGATGGTTTTTTTTTTTTAACACTCACACTTTTTTTCTCATTCACAGTCAACACTCACTGTGGAGCGGCATTTGGGTGGAGGCATTTGCTCCCCCCCTCCCCCAAGGGCTCTGATTTTTATAAGCTGTACAAAATTAAACAATTAAATAAAATATACTTTTGGCCAAATTTGAGTACCTATTTGTAAGTAAATTTTAAAAAAAAAATGTTTGCCCCCATGAAAAAATTTGCCCCCCCCCTCCCAAGAAAAAGTTGAAATGACGCCACTGAACAGTCACACACACATTCATCTCACAGTATTTTTGGCAACTCAGGCCATAAAAAGACTTTTGACGATAACCGTTGTTATTTATAATATCTATTGGGGGTCCTGGCATTTCTATTTAAGCCATTTGGAACGAGGAAGGTTTCCAATTTTGTTTTCCAAATTTGTTTTTTAATAAAAAAAAAAAAATCTAGAATACGTTTCTAGAACAAATATAAATTTAATAAATCCCATTCAACCGCCCACCCATCCCCCAACCCTTTCTTCTGGGTGACCCCGAGGAACAACGTGTGGAAGGTCTCCCGGTGGCCAAGGGTTACAATAAATATTAAAAATACAACAATAAATATGTAAAACCCCTATATAGCCTCAGTAGACGAGAGGGGGATAATATAAAAAATAAAAACATCCCTTCAACGGCGTAACGAAAAGCGGAGGAGTTGGCAAAGCTCAACTAGGGTTTATTTTTCTATTTGTTTTCGTGCACTTCGGACGCGCATTTAAAATGATTCTACAGTATATAATATAATAGTGGATAATTGGAATTTAGAAGTGAAATTTTGCGCTCTTATCTTAATACTCGGGGCGCCGAGTTCCCAAAAGGGGAGGTTCAAAAAATGGGTCTCTTCAAGCTAATTAATTTGGATAAGCTGTCCTCCTTCGGCGGACGTTGCAACTAGTTTATAACAAGCGCCAAATCTCTCTGACTTTGTTCTAAGTGACCTGCAGGGGCGCTAGGGGTCGGCAATGAACTCTTATTAAGGCGGCCTGCATTTAACTTTTATCTTTCATTCAAACTCCTGAAATCTACTAGAAATGTTCAAACAGATTTTAACTAGAACTTCTCGTAAGCTCACACGCTTAGAGAAAAATAATAATAATCTTTTGCCAGTCCCAGAGCCAAAGGGCTTACCAATATTTGGGACATTTTTCGATCTTGTTTTATCCGGCTCAGGAACTCATTTACATAAATATATTGATAAACGACATAAAGAACTTGGGCCAATCTTTCGAGAGAAAATCGGCCCTGTGGAAGCTGTTTTTATATCAGATCCAAATCACCAGAGAAGTGTTTTTGCGTGCGAGGGACGTTATCCGAAACACGTGATACCTGATTCCTGGTTGCTTTACAACGAGGTTCACCAATGTCGTCGAGGCATTTTGTTTATGTAAGTATATTTATAGAAGACAACACTTTTTTTTTTTTAATTAGCAAATCGATTTTAAAAAGACCATGTGACCAAATAACTATTTACAGTGCCGGTCATTTAGGGGCGCGATGGATGCTCTGTGCCCGGGCTCGGTTTCTTTAAGAAAATTATACACTGAGAGACGGAAAAACTGAATAGTGTGAGCAAAATGAGAATGTCAGTTTTTTTGAGAGAAAAATAAATATTATTTAAGATCACATGTTATCACACTGCTAAGAAATGCCTTTAGTTTATTCAAACGATTGCTTTAATTGAATCAGATTGTGAATCAGGGGCGTATATAGAAATTTTTTTCGGGGGGGGGGGGGCCTGAACTCAAAAATCTTTCTGCGGAAATTTTTTTTTTTTTTAAACTAATCACACGAAATTTTTTGCGGAACATTTTTTCTTTTGCGGAACCAAAGTTTTCCATCCTGCGGAAAAATTTGTTGCGCTGATGTCTGTATTCTGTATATCCCTATATATGTATATGTGTTTGGGAAATTTCGGGGGGGGGGGGGCAGGCCCCCCTCGGCTCCCCCCCTTATATACGCCCCTGATGTGAATGAAGGGGGTGTGAAGTAATACAAACAAATAAAATTTCGAGAAAACAACTTAGCGAGTTTTCAATGACTTTCAAAAATGAAAGTTTTTTTAACTTTGTTTATTAGGGGTTCTAGCATATTAAAATTCTGCTGCCCCTTTTAATACCATTGAAGAGCTTAAATTGATTGATGAAGTTCATGGGCGTAACTAACGAATTTGACGGAGGGTGGGGGGCATGAGACCAGACATCCTCCTGGGGGACTGGAAGGCTCTTCTTTGGGGGGGAGGGGGACCCCCTAGTTAAGCCGATGATGAAGTTTATATTATACAGATATTGAGTAAAAAACTTTTTAATTGCAATTATTTTCGCTCTCAAAAAAAAAGCCTCAAGAGTTTTATTTTTTTAAACTCATCCCTCCGCCCGAAGGTTTATTCTCACATTAGTGTAGCATGTTATTTATTTAGAGGCGGCTTTTTCTTACTCATTAATTCTTTAGAATTTGGAAAATATTTTCAGTTTTACAGAAACAAACGGGCCTAAACGAGAGAAGAGGGTTCAACCATCACTCCCCTTTAAAAATTATTAGGGGGGCCTAAATATGATTGACGCAGGGGGTACAGGTTAACTGTTTTAAGATTTTGCCCTGATTGACCTTTTAACGATAGTGAAACGTATTTTTTTCTGGGGGTTGGGCCCCTCTTCTCTCAAAATTGGGGGGGGCTCGAGCCCCTTGGGCCCCATGGAGTCGCCGCGGCGCCCCTTCACTTATGCCCGAAAATTCTAAAAAAAAAATATATAGGCCTATACAGAGAATTATGTTCGTTGTTAGAACGAATTTCAGTTTTTCTTATTATTTTCCTTATACTTATTGATTGCAAATTATTTTAATTAGATAAGCAAATCAATCTTAATCGATATCGTTTTAATTATATTTATGAAAAAAAAAATTCATCAAAATTGTTTGTTTTTATTAAACACTTTTATCTATGATAATATCTTCAAGGTCACTTAATAGTCAAATACTTTCTTTATTAAAAAAAAAAAAAAAAATGGGTAAATATGTATTAGACATCAGTCAGGAAAAATTGATAACAAAAAACCTGGAAGATAATCTAAAAATAGTTAACTAAGGTAGATACAAATTACGTTTTTTTTGATGAGTTAACAAGCAAATAAAAATTTTTGTGACTTTACGATAAAGAATGATACTATGCATATTTAAATAAACACATAATAATATTTCTCTAATCGACTCAAAATATGAAAAATAAAAAAAAAAAAAAAGTAAATGTTCATTTCATATTCTTTTGGTGTATGTTAATAGAACGTTCTGGTATTCAAAATTAATTTGGAGTCATTGAAATATTTAATCAAATCAAAGCTGGCAGAGGGAAGGGGGGGGGAGGGGGTCAATGACCTTTCATTCATGTCATCTTATTATCGAAAGAAAACCGCCTCGGGGCAAGCTGAGTGCCTCTTCGCCGCTGTCTTTTTTTCTTTTCATCTTCATCTTTACGGACATGAGAGAAGAGACCTATCCTAAGATCCTCTGTATCCCGTTAGGAGGTACAAGGTGTTTGAAAAACACTTGCCTTCGCATATTTGCAATTTAATGAATGGATTTCTAATAATAAAGTAATTAATCAAATATGGTAAAAAATGAGAAAAGGCTGAAGGTGGGAAGAACGGCCTAAAAGTAGAAAAAAAGTCTTAACTCGGGTAATTCTTGGTCGCCTCCAGAGATGTGATCCATTTATCCATCTCAAATAGACTGGTTAATGATCTTCACCGAACGAAGTATTACTCTACTACGATTATTTTTTTTTTGTGCCGCTCACATCTTGTAAGAACCACGAATTACCCGAGTTAAGACTGGCACTTTTTCTCCTTTTTATGTCAGTTTTTCTCTTCCTTGCTTGTTTCTCAATTTTTTCAGAGAATAAGGCAGGAAAGAAGAATTAATTAATTATTGTCTGATTAATTACTCCATTATTAGAAATTTGTAGAGAGTTAATTAAAGGCCAAGCAGCAAATGTTTCTTTCTTTATTATAGGGCCCACACAGTAGAGTATCCAGGTGGGGGCGAAGGGGGGCGCGAGCCCCCCCCGCCCCAGGCGCATCAAGCTTTTGGCGCCCCTCGAGCATCCGGCTTTCCGGCTTTTTCCCAAAATCTCCGGCTATTTTTTTTTTTTTATTTCATAAAAAATCATTTTATATCACAAATCCGGAGAAAAATTACAAAAAAAAGATCGAACGAGATTAAATACTAAAAAAAAAGGTCGAACGAAAAACGGCGCTCCAGTTGAGCTTCGCCCCCTCCGCCCTCAAAGGCTAGTTACGCCGCTGGGCCCACAGCGACGTTTCAGTTGACTATGCGACCATCTTCATGGCTAGGGTTCAGTCAACAGTAAAATTGACTTAGGCGCTGAATGTATTATATGAGGGGTCCAGAAGAAAAGTGAACCAAGTCCACTCTTTACTCTTTTGAGAAAAAATGAATCAAAGTTAAAGCCTTATATTTAATTCCCCCCCCCTAGGCCATTTAAGACTTTAAACGATACTCGTATGTTTAATATATCCATTGGAGGTCCAGGCATTCTTATTTAAGCCATTTAGTATCCATATGGCTTAAATAAAATCATTAGACTGTCTGGGGTCCGAACCCGCGACTTCTGGTATACGAGGTTAGCTCGCTAACCTCTACACAAAGCCCTGAGGGCCATTAAGAACTTAAATTATATTAGGGGAATTTTTAATTATAGACCACATTTTTGTTATTAATTATTTATTAAAAATATAAATACTGTACAATGTTTCGACTGGTTATTGCCCGTTACGTACCGGGCATGACAGTTAACTTGAGTCAAAGTACATAGTATTTGAGAACGGCTGCAGAATAAGCAGTCGAAACGTTGTACGGTATTTACATTTATAATAAATAATTACTAACAAAAATGTGGTTTAGAATTAAATATTCCCCTAATAATAATAATAATTCAAACCACCACAAAAGCTTTAATAAACTTAACTTATACTATATCTAAGTACACACTTTAAATTTTATATACAGATTTTTGAATTTTTAGATTTTTTTTCAGAATTTTTTTTTTTTTTTGCATTAAGGAACTGCTGCACTCAGGAGGATTAGTATTGAAATTCAGATATGGTTCATTATTACACCGAATAACTACCATAAATTGAAAAGGGGAAAATAGGAAAATTGTTTACTTTTGGACTTGGTCCGCATTTGCTTTGAACCACTCATATCTGATAGATGGTAATGAATTTTATGAAATGTCTATCATAGAACATACGGGGGTTTTTCTGTTGACTGAACCCTAGCCATGAAGATGGTCGCAGAGTCAACTGAAACGTCGCTGTGGGTGATCACAAATATAAATAATTGAATAAGCGAAAAATTAACTAATGTATTATACATTAAATTTCAAAGAAGAAAAATTTTTTTGTTTTTGTTTTACGAGTAAAAATATTTTTTGGCAAATTTCAAAGCAGAGGTATTTTTGTATTGAATATTTACTATTTAAATAGCCCAAGACGAAGGCCCATTGCGAAAGCTCTTTTAGGTTGAGCGCATTTGTAAAATAAATATAATTTTTATATTACCCTAGCTACCTGAACTCGAATTAACCCTCGGTGAGTCCTATCTATTAATTTTTCAATTCCTTTTCAGGGATGGAGAAGAATGGCATCATTATCGGAAGATTTTAAAC
Organism: Euborellia annulipes; assembly: GCA_023213315.1. Taxonomy (NCBI): domain Eukaryota; kingdom Metazoa; phylum Arthropoda; class Insecta; order Dermaptera; family Anisolabididae; genus Euborellia; species Euborellia annulipes. The sequence goes on along the minus strand of JAKCPI010020011.1, from coordinate 16,092 downwards.
ACAATACTTCTTAAAAATATCAATGAAGAGATGATGATTAAATGCTTCAGAAAAATTTCTAGAAGACTTATAGAAAAATGGTCTCAACAAGAAATAATAAAGGATTTAAATACAACTTCCTATTCATTAGCTGTGCAATGTAAGATTTAAAATATATTCACATAAATACACCCCACTCTTACTGAGATCGTAATTTTTAAAAAATTTTGACATCTTTTTATTAGAATTCACAACCACTGGGAGCAGTAGCGTATCCAGGTGGGGGCGACTCTCCCTCCCCCCTCCCCAGGCGCAAAAAGCTTTTGGCGCCCCCCCCCCCCCCCCCCTTCTCCCCTTTTTCCCCAAAACCCCCCCTTTTTTTTTTGAAATTTCATAATAAATTCATTTTATATCACAAATCCGGAGAAAAATTACAAAAAAAAGATCGAACCAGATTCGAATACTAAAAAAAAAAAAGGTCGAACGAAAAATGGCGCCCCAGTTCAGCTTCGCCCCCTCCGCCCTCAAAGGCCAGTTACGCCGCTGACTGGGGGATAATTTATAGCCATCACTTTTTTTTTATAATATAAGAACATTTTGAATGTCTGGGATAGATAACAATAAAATGTACTTTGCCCTTAATGAATTGCCCTAAGATACGCCCTTCCCTTTCTAAGATAATAAATGTTATCCCATTTAAACTTTACAAGGTTTTTATTAAATTTAAAATAAATCAATTCTTTAGCTCTATCAGCGCACATATCAATATAAATAATATTATTTTTATTTAGTCCGCCAGTACGTTTCAAGTTTGGAGTTTATTTAAATTTATCACATTTCTCGCTAGCCAATAATCATGGACGTAACTAGGGGGTGCCGCCCCCCCCCGCCAATTCTCTAGTTACGCCCAAACAATTAAAATTTCACTAACACAAGAAAATATTGTTTTGCAAGAATTGTAATTACATCATGATCCTAGACGCCTGCTAGGGCTGCAACCCCTGAATGACAAGGAAGGCCGATATGAACTATCGATAGTTAGAACTTTGTCTGAAATGAGTTCTATTTTTTAAGTTTCTAAAATTTTCAACTTCCTACAGAACAAGCTAGTTTTTGCAAGCCATGGCATCTTTTATAATTTAAGTTTTTCATAAGTATTATATGAGAATATTTATAATTAATTAATTTGTCTGTTTTTTAGCAACGCTTGCCATTCTTATTGGAAATGCAGAACATCCAGAATTTATCAAACTTGAGAAGGAAATAGAAGAATTTGGAAATCACGTAAATGAAATTTTTGTAGAAAGCAGTCGCCTTCAAATTATACCAGCACATTTGGCAAAGAATTTAAAATTAGCCGTTTGGAAGCGCTTCGAAAAAGCAGTTTCTGACACATTAAACGATGGTAAATATTAAAATAGCTTTGCGGTAATCCGCGCAACGTTGAGCCAAAATTAGATTAGGCTAGAGATAGAATGATGTTCGGTATTGTATTAAATTTTTAAAAGTATTAATGGCAAGGACTTATTGCCAGTAAATATCAAATCTTAGACCTCACAATTAATATTTCCCTAGCCAAGAATAAATAGAAAAATTCACTAGTCGCGCTACTTGCTTTCGGCGGGCTTCGCGTCTATTCAATGCGGGTTCACTCGTCTCGGACCATTAATATTAATTTTTTCTGTGGATTGGTGCAATTGCAATTCAAGAAAAAATAAGAGAAAGTAAAAACATTGATTGTATTTTATCTAAATATTCCTCAGGAGCTCACTTCTAGTGAGTACGTGGATGAAGTCCACGAGTTTCCCGAGCTAAGGCTGGCATTTCTTCCTTTCCTTTATGTCAGCCTTTTTCCCCCTTTTCATATCAAGCGTCAGGTCGTGAGACGGGTCGGTTTGCCTTTCTCTCGGTCTCATTTCTTTATAAATTAATTTTGCCGACCCCACACAGGGATAAGGCCAGGATAGAAAAAGATTCCTCAATATTCACATCAAAAAAAAAAAAAAAATTAGGCCTAACAATTTTTATTATTTTTCATTTGAGAGATTAAATATTTTATTAGTATAGGCCTACATATTTAATTGGTTTTGGTTTTTTAGAAGAGATGGAATCCAATGGGAAAATTCTGCTTTCCAAAATATTTTTGAGCGTCCCCATTTGGGGATTTTGGAATCCAAGTATTTTTTTTTCTCTCCATAACGTGCAAAATTTAATTTCAAAATTTCCACCCGGAATTTGGCTAAACATAGCGTCAGATAGACAGAGAGACGGCCAATTATTTATTTTCTTTAATCACGTGCACAACTCGTTTCAGACAATTAATACTGTAAGCTTATATGCAGATTGTCTTATTAAGGAATATACACACCCCGTCACTTGTCTTTAAAAAATTAATATTCTAATTCTAATTATAGGGCTACTTGATTTGTTAAATAAGAGCCTCGGGCCTCGCGTTTTCTTTGGATGGCGCTGGTAGTAAATAATATTTTTTTGTATTATTAATTACTAAATAATAAACCAAGATTAATGCCAAAATACCGTTTATTTCTAATGAGTCTTAATCAATGAACCATGGATTTGAACTCATAGTGCCCTTCCACATGGTCCCAGTGCACACTCGGCTATTCGGGTCCATTAGAATATTAATTAATATTCTTATTAATACGAGCGTTAAGCTCGTGTTAATCAGGTTGCGCCTCGTCAAGAGGGAGACGTCCCGTGAATCGGTACGAGATTTTAATTGTATGATTAAATACGAATGTATGACTTCAAGCCTTAAGCTACGTTTTCCTCGGTGTGACTCTGACGATTATCGTTCAACGATCAAACTTGAGCACTATTTCTTTGTATTTCCTATGAGCTGTTTTGCTCCGAACGACTGCCCTTAGAGCCGTTAACGATAATCGTAGACAGTATATAATTGTTAGTCGTCAACGATTATTTGATTAATCTCTCAGCACGATGTCAAACTGTTCAATAGAAAGATGGAAAATGATCAATTTTTGGTACAGACCAGTGGCGGATCCAGAGGTGTTTCTCGGGGGGGGGGTAATCTGGAGTGACTGGTCGCACAGCACACATTTTTTCCTTAATTCCGGTAATTTAAAGGCGCATTCTGTACTTGTTGGCCAGAATATAAATATACAAATTTTTAAGTATTAGTTTTTAAAATTTTACATTAAAAATACATTTTTTTCGAAAAAAAAGTATTTTTTCAAAACTCAGGGGGGGGGGTGATTAACCCCTTGTATCCGCCCTTGGTACAGACAAGGTTTTTTTGCTCTTTTTATCACATTACTATGGAGAAGTATTTCGTCATCTTCCATCTCCTCAAAAAAGCATTTCAGTAATAAACGTAATAAGTAATTACGTTTACTCAACTGTCTTTTTGAAATCATTCTTTAGCAAAAACACAGACTTTCTTTATTATAGAACGATGTGACTGCGACTGAAGACTAGTGAAATATAATCAAATCGTTCCGAGCAAAATGGTATCAACGATAATTGAACCCTGTTATTCAATGGTGTGTCAAAGACCAAAAAATTCAAAATTGAGTTAAGCATGGAATATTGTTTCAAATGCTTTAATTAATAGTATTTTTTATGAAATATGTCCTAAAAAAAAATTTATTTTTAATGTAAAAGCATAAAATTATTTTTACAATATTTCAATGCAGGATTTTACATTTTTCAATAATGATTTATGTACTTAACATGTTGTTTCGTAATACTTAATTTGAAAAGAACAATTTTTCATTTATGCGTCAAGTGCAAGACATCGTAAACAACTATACGCTTGAGATATATTGTTGCGTTTATGCCCTAAGTATTTTCAATTATGAACACCGGCATCGCTATTGTTTAGAGGTATTTAATATAAACTCAAGAAAATATTAATTTTATTTATTTCAAATTTATATATTCAATACACTATTACTATATTCCATTTGTTGAAATTTAATACAAGTATTTCATAACCTACAAAAATTATCAATAGTTATATTATAATTCATTTTTTACTTTCTTTTAGCCTAATTCTATAATGTTTTCTAACTTTTTCTATGAACTATATATATAGGGGAGAGAGGGGGAATGGCGCTCACTTAAGGAAAACATGGTGTATCTTTTAAATCATTTATTATAAATTCAAATTAAGATGGGTAATAAAGTCTTTAATTATCGAGTAATCAATAATTTAACACCAAAAGCATATATCTTTGACCTACTAGTAGTAGTGAATCAATATTAAAAAACATGTTTGAGCGGCATTGCCCCTGGCTTCGGGTAATGCCGCTCAGGGCATGGGGTAATAACGCTCAAAGATGTTTTTTGGAATATAACATGTAAGATACATTTTAATTAAAGAAATATTTATGAGATCAATCTTATACAATAAAAGTAAAGTCTACAATCACAAATTAGCATCAATTATTTCCCATTCTGGACGTAAGATTAGCCTTTTTCAATATAACAAATAGAGTAAAACCTTCGATGTCAAATCAATTTAAATTATTATAATTATAATATAAACTAATTACTATTATTAGAGGTAACACAAATTAGAAATAGAAATATTTTATTTTTGGACACATAAATCACAGATATATCCATCTGGCGAAATCCCACACTGAACACATAGCCATGAGCCCACATTCCACAGATGGTGCAGCGATACCACAACTCGTTATTTTTTCCAATTTCTTCGCAAATAATACTTTATATACTTTTCATCATCCATCATTCAATTCATCATCACTGTCATCGTCACAAAGCTGCTCTTCATCTTCACAGTCTGAAAAACTTTCTAAGGGTTATGGCGCTCAGATGAGCGGTATTACCCCAAACGGTAGTTTTATAATTAATTTGAAATAAAAAAAATCATTTGCCAATTGTTGAAAATTGATTACATTATCACAGAATAGAAATAGTTTTATTGTCAGAAAAGTAAAAATTAAAATTTAATAAGCATTAAAATTTTGGACTTATCGTCAAAAAACACGACACCGAAAATTAGATCAGTGCGGCCGCAAACGAAGAAACTCACTTCACGGTCACATGACGCAAGCTGACTGTCCTTTTGCATTGCTGGCTTGTTAGAGACCCTCCCCCTTTGCATTTCACGCTCCGTGGCGATTTGCTAAGTTTTATTTTGACAGAGTTACAGGGGTGAGCGCCATTACCCAGTGAACTTTTTCTATGAACTATATATATATATATAATTTTCCAATTAACAATAAATTAATATCGTTTAATTGAGTTTTAACCAATGTGATTTTAACAACCAATAAAAAGTTATTTACCAAATAATATTATATATATTTTTTTTTCCCTTAAATAAATAAAAATCATTTTTTTTTTTTGAAAAATGAGAAAATTTTCTCGAATTCGTAGACGTCAAAATTTAATTTTTTGATATTATTCCTGATAATGAAAATGAAGATGAGGACGAGGATCAGTGCGATTTCGAAAAGACAACAAAATAAATAATATTAGGTTAGGTTGAAGTGGCCGTAATATTAAGTCTATTTCATTATTATAACTTTGATTTACTGTTTCCAAGCTATTTATTCGGAAATTAATTGATGAGAAAATTTTGTTATCACTTTGTATTTAATTTTAAAATATTAATACTATTTAAAATTGATGAATGTGATTTTGATAAAAAGTTTCTATGCTACTAGTATTAAATATAAAGAGACTTTGAAGCATTTTTGCAAATATAATTGGACTTAGAGAATTTTTCAATCATGGGTCAAGGGACTTTGAAGCATTTTTTACAAATATATATCGCACATAGAGAATTTTGTAAAAATAATTTTTTATATTTTATTTTTTTTCTCTAAATTAGTCATATTTTTAGAGATAATTTATGAATATCTGCCATAATTACAGTATTTACTTGCACAATTGACAAAAAAAATGATATATAATCTAATAAAAACAATTTAAATCAGAAAAACTTTAATGTTGATTTTCTCAAAACTCGATATTTGGTCTTTGACACACCATTGAATAACAGGGTTCAATTATGAGACACGCACCAAGGAAAACGTTCTATCTAAATAACATTTAATATTTATTAATCAAATCTTAGATGAATTCGATTTTGATTTGCAGCTAGTAATTTAGTCGAAAAAATAATCCCTATATCGCGCGAGTGTGATGGAATTCTTCAAAAAATGGTTGAAGCAAATATTGAGCCGGAAGTACTTCAAAGAATTATAGTTGATCTTATTTTAGGGGCTGGTGATACGGTGAGTTGAAAATTATTATATAATAATTATAAAAATAAAATTTCATTGTATGTTCTGCACAATGCCATCTGGTTCGAGTCCAGGGGGCACAAATGCCCGATCAAACACAAATTAATTACATGACTTCCTTTATCTTGAATGATATATTAACTATAGGGCGTTGTTTGAATATCACAAATTATTTAAGCTGGAATTATTATTTTTTTTATCATTTTCCCAAGAAGACATTTATAATTTTTTTTTGTATATGAGCTTTGCTTATTCATTTATCTAATCTAAGTTGGATAAAAAGTGCCAGAAACGGATAGGATAACACACAAATCAAATGTTTAAAACAGAATCTCCTCTGATATTTTCAATTTCAATATGCAGGGAGGAAAAAAATGGGGAGGGGGAGACTGACACACACACAGGCAAAGATCATTTTTTTTGGAATCAGGAACCCTTCATCAAAATCATCGCCATCGCAATATTTTTAATTAAGAGAAAGTAGCTCTAAATAACAATAAATATAATACTAATTTATTTTATTTTCTTCTAGTCCGCCAATACATTTCAATGGATTTTATACTTGTTAAGCAGACATCAAGACATTCAATTAAATTTATCAAAACAATTAAGAGAAAATAAAGATCCTTCACTAAATCTCGAAGATCATTTATTACGAGGCGTATTAAGAGAGACTCTTCGGCTTTATCCAGTTGCACCTTTTATCACTCGATTTATGCCAGAAGATTGCGCGATTGGAGGATATTATATAAAGGAGGGGGTAAGGGAATATTTAAAGAAGTTTTAATGTAATCTTTTAATTTAATATTACGATGATTGCTAAGAATCTGCTATGATTTTCTTCAGAAATTAAAAAAATCTGGTGTGATGGTCGCACAGCACACAACTTTCTCTTACGTAATTGAAAGTTGTGTTCTGTGCTTGTCACGCCAGATTTTTTTTGTGTCCAGATATATTTAGTTTCTGTCAGTAAGGTATATTAGAATTCAAGATGTAAACAAGGAAAATATTTATATTTTGTTACCATGGCAACCATTTCTCCTATCTTTCCTATGAAGTACGTACAAGAGTAAAGTGTGCTTCATACAATTTTCAGGGCAAAATGAGAATATACATTTTAAAGGGCATCTAAAAATCTAATTGATTTTTGAACTTTAATCAAAATTGCTAGAGCGAATTTTGAGGAAAAAAGTAAAAAAGTACATTAGTAATGACTAGTACTCTTCAACCGATTTTATTGAAACTCCTCGAGACGAATGTGACAAGAGTATTTAGCATAAGTATAAACTTTAAGTATCGACAGTTTTTTTGTTTCTGAGTTATTTAGTTAACTCATATTTTTTGAGATTTCACTTGAAATTTATTAAATTTATTGTGAAAATGTTTTATGAAACCACGATGCAAGTGAAACTTTTTTCGGATCGTAGGCGTTTAACTGAAAATTTTCAGAAAATTATTAAATTAAGGTTATTAAAATCGCGTTTTTAATCTTAATTTAATAATTGGAAAATAGGAAATCAATAGACGCATGTTAAAAACTGTGAACAATATTTATTTAGTAATTGCCGCGCCGCCCGCCTTCGGCGGGCGGCGATAATTGTAGGAGGGCTTCGCCCCCCTGGATTATATATATACAGTATATATAGATTGAAGATTTGAATATTTTAAATTATTTAAAAAATTATATTTTATCAATTTAAAAATTGAATTATTAAATCTCACAATTATTTTTTTATAATTCGTTATATATATTAAATTTCAACTTTCTTATTTTTGTCGTCACGGATTGTGCCGTCATAGCTTGTAGCGTCATAGCTTTTTACGTCACCTCGTTACAACGCGACATGCTGATAGAAGAACCAAAAAAAATTCGTAGTGATATAATAAAAGTTTCACTTCAAAAATTTTAAATTCTACGAAGATTTCTTCCTGTCAAAATATTTATTTATATTTCTATGAAATACAGTAGATTTAAAACTCCCGAAAGTTTCTCCTTAATGCCAAACAGAAAACTCGATGTAAAAAAATCAAACTCCCCCCCCATCCCCCTCCCACAATGCCAAATCCGAATTGCGCTACTGTATTTATGTAATAATAAAATGTTTTTTTTTTTTTGACCAGGAATTATTGTATAATTCTTGTCTATTTTTGTTCTAGACGCTGGTAATATTATCTCTTTATACAAGTGGTCGGGACCCTAACAACTTTCCAGAGCCGGATCGATTTTGGCCTGAACGTTGGACCCGAATATCTGGAAATTATCAAGGAGTATATAACCCTTCTGGTTCATTGCCTTTCGCATTTGGAGTTCGATCTTGTGTTGGACGAAAAGTGGCTGAATTACTTTTAAGGATTTCCCTTTCTGAGGTAATTTTATTTATTATAGAAAAATTAAAATTTCGCTTCCTAAATGAGAAGAAAAAGCGATTTTTTTCTCGACATCGAATTTGGGGGGGGGGGGAGTACCCCCCCTCCCCCCCCCTGTACCCGCCCTTGACATGAATCCAATACTTTATCTCTCTATATATTAGAGGTAAGAGAAAGTAAAAATCGTCACTGTCGTCCATTATGACCGGAGCGCGGAGACATACTGATATTCAATTTATACAGTGTAACCACCCTATTCCGAAGAACAGTTCTGACATATTCTGTCTACTACGATTTCGTCAAATTCGCATCCAGTGTAGCCATAGACTTTATCCAACCCAAATACGCCACTGAAGATCTTTCAAAATATGGAAGTCTCGGACATCATTCAGTACAATTCTGTTTTTACAAAAGGGCTTATAAAATGCACAATGCAGGTTTCGATAGCGCTGCCCAGTGCATTACTCGATTTTATCATTTTTTTGGCAGTCGAAATGTTCGTTGTTACTTTTTTGGGAATAAAATAAAATTTTCAAAATATTTGTACTAGTTTAAGCCTCCTCTTCCCACCTATTTTCTTAATTAAACCGTAAAATAAAACGCAAATTGTATGTTTCTAAAAACACTAAATAGAAAATAGTTATATTACTTGTTTATTTTTTAATTATTATAATTATTTATTTTGTTTTTCAGGTATTACAGAATTTCGAAATAAAGTTGCAGAAAGATGAAGAAATAGATATGATTTTAAAGCTTGTAGCGGTGCCTTCAAAACCCGTCGAACTTGTTATTACTAAAAAATATTAAAAATAATAATAATTATAATCGATTGAAAAATTGTTTAAATATTTAATTAATTCCTTCTTAAAAACAATGTTTTCTTTGTTCACCTACATTTGTTAACTCTAGTGAATTATTAAAATAAATATAAAATTCATTCATTTTTTTTTAGTTTCCAAAGTTGAGAGGGTCAGAATAATCTGCTTTAGTGATTGGTTTTTAGAGGAGACTATTTATTTCTTTTAGCGAACATTTGGCACTTTTTATTAATACCTTAGACCGGGGAGGCCAACCCGCGGCCCATCTTGAACATTTTTGCAGCCCGCAAAATTCATCACACATTTACAAAATATATTTATTTTATATATAAAGAAGAAGCCAAAGCAAAATAAAGAAAATAATTTTTTTATCTTGTTTTATTGAACAACAATATCGACGTTTCGATCGATTCTTCCGGCCTTCATCAGATTAAGTGTTTTAATTGCCTCGAGCTTAGAGGGGTTCTTGGCAGCTCCTGACGTAGTTGCGAACATTCGTCATTTGAACATGACACCAGGTTAAAGAGTAGGCCCCTAACCATCACTCAGCCAAGCTCGAGACAAATAAAACACATAATCTGATGAAGGCCAAAGAAGCAGCCGAAACTTCGACATTGTTGAATTCAATAAAAAAACTTTTTTTTTTTTCTTTTGTTTAGCTTTGACTGCCTTTATTCATCCACTACTCCTTGCAATATATTTATTTTATTTTTACCCTTAAAAAATATCTATTGAGGGTCTAAAATTAATATGGGGATATACAGGGTGTCCCAGGTGTCACGCACCCCATTGTTGGGATCGAAAGAGAAAAATATTCTGAGCCCAAAAATCCATGTTTGGAATTTTTTGATTAAGTAGTTAATTAGTAATTAATTAATAAAAATGACCAATCAAGAGCGCGCTACAGAAGAATAGAAAATAAGTTGGATAGTTGTAGATAAATGACAGAGAAGCTTCACGTAAATTGTTTTGGTTAATTAATAAAATGATAATAATTATTATTGAAGTACAAAAATAATAATCTCAAAATAAATGACAGAGAAGTTTCAGCTCAATTGTTTTGGTTAATGAATGAAATAATAATAATAATTTTTGAAATACAACAATTAAAGACTTAGGATTAATGACAAGAAAGCTTCAGACGAATTCTTTTGGTTAATTATTAAAATAATAATAATTATTATTGAAATACAAAAATGAAAAACTCAAAATAAATTTTTGTACTTCAATTATAATTATTATTATTTTATTAATTAATCAAAACAATTTACGTGAAGCTTCTCTGTCATTTATCTACTACTATCCCACTTATTTTCTATTCTTCTGTAGCGCGCTCCTGATTGGTCACTTTTATTAATTAATTACTAATTAACTACTTAATCAAAAAATTCCAAACATGGATTTTTGGGCTCAGAATATTTTTCTCTTTCGATCCCAATAATGGGGTGCGTGACACCTGGGACACCTGGTATAATATGCGGCCCGCGGAGTTATGATACATTTCCAAAGTGGCCCGCAAGATTATTTTGATTGGTCATCCCTGCCTTAGACTATATTTTCTTTAGATAGTTTGAAAAATTATTTTTTCATAAGAAGTACATAGACCAACCAAATGAAGTGCTTACATCCAAAAATTTAATTTCGGTCATTTTTAAATAAAGATGATGATTTCAAAATAGAGCAAGATCATTTGAGTGAAAAAAAATGATTAAAAAAATGACGACTTGCTTTATGTTCCAATTGTTGTATGGAGCAAGTGTAGTGAGGGAGTAGAATTAGAAGTTCGCTGAGCGAAGAAGTGTCCCCGGCTCTACTCTAAATAACCCTTCAGCAAAACCATCTAAACCCGATTTCTACGAGCTACAAAGAATGGTTATCTGAATTTAGAAGTGCTTTTTTTCTAAGAATTGATCTTATTTTTGAAGATATTAAATACCATTTAATAACATCAGATTTATCATTTTCATAATTCTCATAGAAAATAATAATAATGAATGTCAATGAAATAATTGTTTTAAGGAACGAGTTTTTTTTTTTATTTGTTTTTCGGGACCGTTAAGGAGATCGATGACCGTTTAAGTGTACAAATAAACGAAGGCTTTAAAAGAGCCGAGATAGACTTTTTAATATCATTAATTCAAAATGTTGATCGTTTTGCTAACTCTTTTTTCTTTATTTGTTTATTATTCCTATACAAGTTCAATTCCATCAGACGAAATCATTTGTACAAAATCAGGTTTAACTTGCAGTTTAGATTGCCAACAGGTAATTGCGATTAATTCCAAATTAAATAATTAGATACGAGTTCATTTTTGTTTTTATTTTACAGGTGATTTTATGCATGGTGGATGAGATAGGCGTTCAAAATATCACTTATAAAAAATTTCTAATTGAGAATTGTTCTCCTGGGTCGTTTTGTGATTCTCGCGTTGGCTATTGTAATAAAAATTTATCAAGATGTCCTACTCTTAAACATTTTTGTACTGGGCCAGGACTTTTTCCTGACCCTTACCAGTGTGATCAATTTCATGTGTGTTCAAAGGAAAATGTGGAGCCAACTATTCATTCTTGTCCTCACGGATACAATTACAGGTAGTTTTTTTTTTTAAATCAATAAAATAAAACAGTTGATGAATTTAAAGGTAGATGGAAGGCTTACTCAGTGACCCGTTCCGCAAAAAGATCTCTTTTAGAGCTCTTAAATATAACATGAAGTAAATCTGGACATCCATAAATTTTATATTTAAGTTAGGTACCCCCCCCTCCCCCCAAGGGATGAAAATAAGCTTTTAAACAAAATCGGCTAAAAAGTACTAGTACTTTACTGATGTACTTTTTCAGTTTTTCCATTATCTAAAAATTCGATTTTGATTAAAATTCAAAAATCAAATATTTTTTAGATGCTCTTTAAATGTATATTCTCATTTTGCAATTGTACTTCATAGGAAAGATAGGAGAAATGGTTGCCATGTTTATAAAATACAAATATATTTCAATGTTTATAAATTTTACACCTTGAATTCTAATATATCGGCGGAAACTAAATATATGTCGATACGAAAAATCTGGTGTGACAAGCACAGAACACAACTTTCGATTACCGAAGGTAAGAGAAAGTTGTGTGCTGTGGGCCAGTCACACCAGATTTTTTTCTTTTCTTTTCTATAAGACTTATTCATTAGCAAAAATTTCCAATTTTCTGAATATAAATTCCAGGCTTGATGATGGTCTGAATCAGACCGAAACTGAATATTTGCAAATCAGTCGTCTACCAAATAAACTGCCGGATAATAATTTTCAAGGATTATTTTTTAACCTTTGCAACAATTACCTGCAACCTTACATCAGAGAAAACCTTCCTTCTACCTTTAAAATAAAACATTATTTTAAAAAAGAAATTTTTTTTTCCAAACTACTTTTCGATGAATTTGTTCAAAGCGGATCTAAAGTCAACATTTAAAAAAAAAGACATTTGTGTATTGTGTAAGAAATACAGAAATACTCATCATTGTTACCACTGTTAAGCCATTTGGATACCAAATGGCTTAAATAAGAATGCCTGGAAAGATGTGACTTGCTCCATTATTGTACAATACAATAAAAAATCTGCTAGCAAATTCAGAGAAGACGACAGAAAAAAGAATTTTTTTTGTAAGAAAATGTACAAATTAGTTTGAATTTAATTTACTTATTCTCAGAGTGGAGAGTAATTTTAAAATCCAATTTCAGTGCATCTGGCGCATGTTTGAAGAAACAATGTACAGAAATACCCTCGTGCTCACCAACTCAAGTGAGCACCGCCTTTCTGGACAATCCATCTTTATATTTGGTGTGCGAAAAGCAAATTTTCCCTCGCATTTATAGATGTCCAAATGGCTTTTACGATACAATATTAGGTTTGTGTATTGAACCAAGTGAACTTAATCAATATGATTTGCCATTCCATTGTAAACGAACTGGTCTCTTCTCGACATTTGATTCCGATTGTTATGAATATATAAATTGTACAGAGAGTTTGGAAGCAATTCGAAGCTGGTGTCCTTTAGGATTGCGATTCGATGAAATATTGTCACAATGTGTGCAAGAAGACAAAACGATTCCATGTATAAAGTCTAATGATGAGGAGGCGGATTTTAAAGAAATTCGATTTCAAATATAAAATTTTAAAACAAATAAAAAACTGCTTTGGAACCAAAATTTATTTTATTTGTACCCTATTGGCGTTTCGGGGGACTTTACGCCATCCATTCTCAACAAAAGGTTGTTAAAAAACTTTTTAGAAAACCCAAAACCACTTTTTGCGAATAAGAAATATATGTTAGTGTCCTGAAAGAGTAAAATGGTTTCTCTTTGTGGGAATAAAATATCTCAAAAATGATAAATTATTTGAGAAATTTAATACTCTAACCAGGTAGCCTCTAAAAATGTTAGAGCTTTTTAAAAGATTGTGTGATTTTATAGGTGGATATTCGTTAATGTGTAAAGAAAAAAATCGAAGCTAGATATATTTCTTCATTATAGCCCACTAGGCTGACGTTTCGGTCTTGATCAAGACCATCCTCAGAGCTTGCGGCCTGTCAATATATACAATGAAATATTCAATCATATATGTAATGAACCTAAAAATTCTAGTTATATATAATTAATAATAATAATATGTTTAATGATTGAATAAAAATAAAGAAAATACAATAATATATAAAAAAACAAGCCAGTTGTTGGAGTACAGGCGGTGGATAAGTTAAGTCAGAAGTGCCTTTTTGACACCAGTAAAACTTGAAGTTTTAAAATATTCAAGACAAATGTCTACATGAGTGTCTTCTGACTTAACTGCTTGTACTCTAATAACTGGTTTGTTTTTATATATTAAGAGATTGTATTTTCTTTATTTTTATTCAATCATTAAACATATTATTATTATTATTAATTATATATAACGAGAATTTTTATGTTCATTACATTTATGATTGAATATTTCATTGTATTTCATTGTATGAGGAGCAAGCTCTCAGGATGGTCTTGATCTAGACCGAAACGTCAGCCTAGTGGGCCTAATAAAAGAAAAACATCTAGCTGCATATTCTTTTCTTTACACATTAGAGCTTTTCAAGTTTTTTGATTTAAAAACGATTCAATTAGTAGACACTTTGTCTTGAATATTTTAAAACTTCCAGTTTCACAGGTGGAAAAGAAAGACCTTTTTCTCCCGGATTCAAATTCCATCAACCATATGGTTTGATCCAAAAGCAAAAAAATTCTAAATTAATAGTTATTAAATTATACTATAAATAACGCGAGCCAGAAAATTTTATGAAGAAAAAAAAACGTAATATGTTTGTCACATTAGTTATTTTTTTATATTTTAACAAAAATAAATCACGAGCGTGATATTCATTTTATAAATAAAATAACATAAGTAGATATATAAATATTTACAATTTTATATAAAATTATTTTATTAATTAAGGATCATAAACGTAGAATAAAGCCTCTAACTTGAAACAACGATCTAGTTTTATCAGCCCTATTTTTCGCACTCTTATAAAAAATATAAAATAATATATAATATATAGCCTAAATATGTTGGGAAAGAGCAAGTATAGGAGAACAAAGAAAATAAAGCCTTTGTATCAAGGGCGGATCCAGAGGTGTTTCTCGGGGGGGGGTAATCTGGTGTGATCGTCGCACAGCACACTATTTTTTTTTTAATTTCGGTAATTTAAAAGCGCATTCTGTACTTGTTTGCCAGAATATAAATACACATCAAATTTTTAAGTATTAATTTTAAAAATTTTACATTAAAAATAAATTTTTTTGCGAAAAAAAAGATATTTTTTTTCGAATCTCGGGGGGGGGGTAATCATCCCCCCTTTACCCCCCCCTGCTTTGTATGCATAATGGCGAAGACGTTTCGGACAAAATTTATTTGTCATTCTCAGTCCTTAGTACAAAAAAAAAATATCCATATTTAAATGATACAACAATGATGCAAAAAAATTTTTTAATAAATTAAGATCTTACTAGGCTTATATTTAATTCAGGCTATTCACAAACATATGTACCTTTTATTAATATATTATTATATTTATTTATTACAATTTTGTCCTTGAAATAAATATAAGCTTGTAAGATCTTAATTTAATTTAAAAAGTTTTTCGCATCATTGTTGTACCATTTAAATATTATTTATTATGGGAGTTTTTAATTATATACCACATTCTGTATTATTTATTAAAAATATAAATACTGACTGCTTATTCTGCAGTCGTGTTCAAATACACTTTGATGATTGTGTCTAACTTCATGGGAATGAGTGTAGATGGTGCTAAAGTCGTTGTATATAAAATGCACATAGCTGTCCCTTAGATGTTAGTTCACTTGAGTCGAAGCAGGTGTATAGTACTTGAAAACGACTGCAGAATAAGCAGTCGAAACGTTGTACAGTATTTATATTTTTAATACAAAATGTGGTCTATAATTAAAAACTCCCTTAATAATAAAAATAAAAATACAAAGCTTCTATTCTTGCTCTTTCCCCAACTTATAATATCAACAGCAACTTCTCTCCGGAATATATATATATATATATATATATATATATATATATACAGTGAGGGTCAACGTTAAAGCCCAACTATGCATTTTCTATATGTGATAATATAGAA
>JAKCPI010020010.1:0-26476 GCA_023213315.1 Euborellia annulipes | reverse complement strand
ATGAGACACGCACCAAGGAAAACGTTCTATCTAAATAATATTTAATGTTAATTAATCAAATCTTAGATGAATTCGATTTTGATTTGCAGCTAGTAATTTAGTCGAAAAAATAATCCCTATATCGCGCGAGTGTGATGGAATTCTTCAAAAAATGGATTAGAAGCAAATATTGAGCCGGAAGTACTTCAAAGAATTATAGTTGATCTTATTTTAGGGGCTGGTGATACGGTGAGTTGAAAATTATTATATAATAATTATAAAAATAAAATTTCATTGTATGTTCTGCACAATGCCATCTGGTTCGAGTCCAGGGGGCACAAAATGCCCGATCAAACACAAATTAATTACATGACTTCCTTTATCTTGAATGATATATTAACTATAGGGCGTTGTTTGAATATCACAAATTATTTAAGCTGGAATTATTATTTTTTTATCATTTTCCCAAGAAGACATTTATAATTTTTTTTTGTATATGAGCTTTGCTTATTCATTTATCTAATCTAAGTTGGATAAAAAGTGCCAGAAACGGATAGAATAACACACAAATCAATGTTTAAAACAGAATCTCCTCTGATATTTTCAATTTCAATATGCAGGGAGGAAACAAATGGGGAGGGGGGGGGGGAGACTGACACACACACACACCCCCCGGCAAAGATCATTTTTTGGAATCAGGGACCCTTCATCAAAATCATCTCCATCGCAATATTTTTAGTTAAGAGAAATAAGCTCTAAATAACAATAAATATAATACTAATTTATTTTATTTTCTTCTAGTCCGCCAATACATTTCAATGGATTTTATACTTGTTAAGCAGACATCAAGACATTCAATTAAATTTATCAAAACAATTAAGAGAAAATAAAGATCCTTCACTAAATCTCGAAGATCATTTATTACGAGGCGTATTAAGAGAGCTCTTCGGCTTTATCCAGTTGCACCTTTTATCACTCGATTTATGCCAGAAGATTGCGCGATTGGAGGATATTATATAAAGGAGGGGGTAAGGGAATATTTAAGGAAGTTTTAATGTAATCTTTTAATTTAATATTACGATGATTGCTAAGAATCTGCTATGATTTTCTTAGGAAATTAAAAAAATCTGGTGTGTGGTCGCACAGCATACAACTTTCTCTTACGTAATTGAAAGTTGTGTTCTGTGCTTGTCACACCAGATTTTTTTTGTCTGAGATATATTTAGTTTCTGTCAGTAAGGTATATTAGAATTCAAGATGTAAACAAAGGAAAAATTTTCTTTTTTTAAAATAATGTTTTATTTTAAAGGTAGAAGGAAGGTTTACTCTGATGTAAGGTTGCAGGTAATTGTTGCAAAGGTTGAAAAATAATCCTTGAAAATTATTATCCGGCAATTTATTTGGTAGACGACTGATTTGCAAATATTCAGTTTCGGTCTGATTCAGACCATCATCAAGCCTGGAATTTATATTCAGAAAATTGGAAATTTTTGCTAATGAATAAATCTTATAGAAAAGAAAAGAAAAAAATCTGGTGAGACTGTCGCACAGCACACAACTTTCTCTTACTTTCGGTAATCGAAAGTTGTGTTCTGTGCTTGTCACACCAGATTTTTCGTGTCGACATATATTTAGTTCCCGACAGTACGGAACATTAGAATTCAAGATGTATAATTTATAAGTATGGGAAAATATTTATATTTTGTTACCATGGCTCCTATCTTTCCTATGAAGTACGTACAAGAGTGTGCTTCATACAATTTTTAATTTAAAGGGCATCTAAAAAATAATTGATTTTTGAACTTTAATCAAAATCGCTAGGGCAAATTTTGAAAAAAAAAAAAAAAAAGTAAAAAAGTACAATAGTAAAGTACTAGTACTCTTCAACCGATTTTATTGAAACTCCTCGAGACGAATGCGACAAGAGTATTTAGCTTAAGTATAAAATTTGAGTATTGACAGTCTTTTCGTTTCTGAATTATTTAGTTAACTCATATTTTTTGAGATTTCACTTGAAATTCATTAGATTTATTGTGAAAAAATTTTAAATTCTACGAAGATTTCTTCCTGTCAAAATATTTATTTATATTTCTATGAAATAGATTTAAAACTCCCAAATGTTTCTCCTTAAAAGGAAAAAAATCAAACTGCCCCCCCTCTACCCCTCCCACAATGTCAAATCCTAGTTGCGCTACTGTATTTATGTAATAATAAAATGTTTTTTTTTGACCAGAAATTATTGTATAATTCTTGTCTATTTTTGTTCTAGACACTGGTAATATTATCTCTTTATACAAGTGGTCGGGACCCTAACAACTTCCCTGAGCCGGATCGATTTTGGCCTGAACGTTGGACCCGAATATCTGGAAATTATCAAGGAGTATATAACCCTTCTGGTTCATTGCCTTTCGCATTTGGAGTTCGATCTTGTGTTGGACGAAAAGTGGCTGAATTACTTTTAAGGATTTCCCTTTCTGAGGTAATTTTATTTATTATAGAAAAATTAAAATTTCGCTCCCTAAATGAGAAGAAAAAGCGATTTTATTCTCGACATCGAATTTTTGACATGAATCCAATACTTTATCTCTCTATATATTAGAGGTAAGAGAAAGTAAAAATCGTCACTGTCGTCCATTATGACCGGAGCGCGGAGACATACTGATATTCAGAATTTGCATACAGTGTAACCACCCTATTCCGAAGAACAGTTCTGACATATTCTGTCTACTACGATTTCGTCAGAATTCGCATCCAGTGTAGCCATAGACTTATCCTACCCAAATACGCCACTGAAGATCTTTCAAAATATGGAAGTCTCAGACATCATTCAGTACAATTCTGTTTTTACAAAAAGGCTTATAAAATGCACAATGCAGGTTTCGATAACACTGCCCATTACATAACTGAATTTTATCATTTTTTTGGCAGTCGAAATGTTCGTTGTGACTTTTTTGGGAATAAAATAAAATTTTCAAAATATTTGTACTAGTTTACGCCTCCTCTTCCCACCTATTTTCTTAATTAAACCGTAAATACTAAATAGTTATATTACTTGTTATTTCTCAATTATTATAATTATTTATTTTGTTTTTCAGGTATTACAGAATTTCGAAATAAAGTTGCAGAAAGATGAAGAAATAGATATGATTTTAAAGCTTGTAGCGGTGCCTTCAAAACCCGTCGAACTTGTTATTACTAAAAAATATTAAAAATAATAAAAATTATAATCGATTGAAAAATTGTTTAAATATTTAATTAATTCCTTCTTAAAAACAATGTTTTCTTTGTTCACCTACATTTGTTAACTCTAGTGAATTATTAAAAAAATATAAAATTCATTCATCATTTTTTTTTAGTTTCCAAAGTTGAGAGGGTCACAATAATCTGCTTTAGTGATTGGTTCTTAGAGGAGACTATTTATTTCTTTTAAGCGAACATTTGGCACTTTTATTAATACCTTAGACAAGGGGAGGCCAACCTGCGGCCCACCTTGAACTTTTTGCTGCCCGCAAAATTCATCACACTTTTACAAAATATATTTATTTTATAATGAAGAAAGACGCCAAAGAAAAATAAAGAAAATAATTTTTTTATCTTTTTTTTATTGAACAACAATGTTGACGTTTCGATCGATTCTTCCGGCCTTCATCAGCTTAAGTGTTTTAATTGGTTAGAGGGGTTCTGGGCAGCTCCTGACGTAGTTGCGAATATTCGTCATTTGACATGACACCAGGATAAAGAGTAGGCCCCTAAACACCATTCCCAGAATCATTGCCAGAAGAATCGGCCGAAACTTCGACATTGTTGAATTCAATAAAAAAAACTTTTTTTCTTTTATTTAGCTTTGACTGCCTTTATTCATCCACTACTCCTTGCAATATATTTATTTATTTTTTTTTTACCCTTAAAAAAAGTCTAAAATTAATATGGGCATATATATAAATAGCGACTCGCGGAGTTATGATGCATTTCCAAAGTGGCCCGCAAGATCATTTTGATTGGTCATTCCTGCCTTAGACTACATTTTCTTTAGATAGTTTGAAAAATTATTTCATTTCGGTCATAATGATTTCAAAATAGAGCAAGATCATTTGATTGAAAAAAAAAAAATGATTATGCTTTATGTTTCAATTGTTGTATGGAGCAAGTGTAGTGAGGGGGAAAGTTCGCTGAGCGAAGAAGTGTCCCCGGCTCTACTCTAAATAACCCTTCAGCAACACCATCTAAACCCGATTTCTACGAGCTACAAAGAATGGTTATCTGAATTTAGAGGTGCTTTTTTCTAAGAATTGATCTTATTTTTCAAGATATTAAATACCATTTCACATCAGCATCAAACGATTTATTATTTTCATTATTCTCATAGAAAATAATAATAATGAATGTCAATGAAATAATTGTTTTAAGGAACGAGTTTTTTTTTTTTATTTGTTTTTCGGGACCGTTAAGGAGATCGATGACCGTTTAAGTGTACAAATAAACGAAGGCTTTAAAAGAGCCGAGATAGACTTTTTAATATCATTAATTCAAAATGTTGATCGTTTTGCTAACTCTTTTTTCTTTATTTGTTTATTATTCCTATACAAGTTCAATTCCATCAGACGAAATCATTTGTACAAAATCAGGTTTAACTTGCAGTTTAGATTGCCAACAGGTAATTGCGATTAATTCCAAATTAAATAATTAGATACGAGTTCATTTTTGTTTTTATTTTACAGGTGATTTTATGCATGGTGGATGAGATAGGCGTTCAAAATATCACTTATAAAAAATTTCTAATTGAGAATTGTTCTCCTGGGTCGTTTTGTGATTCTCGCGTTGGCTATTGTAATAAAAATTTATCAAGATGTCCTACTCTTAAACATTTTTGTACTGGGCCAGGACTTTTTCCTGACCCTTATCAGTGTGATCAATTTCATGTGTGTTCAAAGGAAAATGTGGAGCCAACTATTCATTCTTGTCCTCAGGGATACAATTACAGGTAGTTTTTTTTTAAATCAATAAAATAAAACAGTTGATGAATTTAAAGGTAGATGGAAGGCTTACTCAGTGACCCGTTCCGCAAAAAGATCTCTTTTAGAGCTCTTAAATATAACATGAAGTAAATCTGGACATCCATAAATTTTATATTTAAGTTAGGTACCCCCCCCCTCCCCCAAGGGATGAAAATAAGCTTTTAAACAAAATCGGCTAAAAAGTACTAGTACTTTACTGATGTACTTTTTCAGTTTTTTCATTATCTAAAAATTCGATTTTGATTAAAATTCAAAAATCAAATATTTTTTAGATGCTCTTTAAATGTATATTCTCATTTTGCAATTGTACTTCATAGGAAAGATAGGAGAAATGGTTGCCATGTTTATAAAATACAAATATATTTCAATGTTTATAAATTTTACACCTTGAATTCTAATATATCGGCGGAAACTAAATATATGTCGATACGAAAAATCTGGTGTGACAAGCACAGAACACGACTTTCGATTACCGAAGGTAAGAGAAAGTTGTGTGCTGTGGGCCAGTCACACCAGATTTTTTTCTTTTCTTTCTATAAGACTTATTCATTAGCAAAAATTTCCAACTTTCTAAATATAAATTCCAGGCTTGATGATGGTCTGAATCAGACCGAAACTGAATATTTGCAAATCAGTCGTCTACCAAATAAACTGCCGGATAATAATTTTCAAGGATTATTTTTTAACCTTTGCAACAATTACCTGCAACCTTACATCAGAGTAAACCTTCCTTCTACCTTTAAAATAAAACATTATTTTAAAAAAGAAATTTTTTTTTCCAAACTACTTTTCGATGAATTTGTTCAAAGCGGATCTAAAGTCAACATTTAAAAAAAAGACATTTGTGTATTGTGTAAGAAATACAGAAATACTCATCATTGTTACCACTGTTAAGCCATTTGGATACCAAATGGCTTAAATAAGAATGCCTGGAAAGATGTGACTTGCTCCATTATTGTACAATACAATAAAAAATCTGCTAGCAAATTCAGCGAATACGACAGAAAAAAGAATTTTTTTTTGTAATAAAATGTACAAATCAGTTTGAATTTAATTTACTTATTCTCAGAGTGGAGAGTAATTTTGAAATCCAATTTCAGTGCATCTGGCGCATGTTTGAAGAAACAATGTACAGAAATACCCTCGTGCTCACCAACTCAAGTGAGCACCGCCTTTCTGGACAATCCATCTTTATATTTGGTGTGCGAAAAGCAAATCTTCCCTCGCATTTATAGATGTCCAAATGGCTTTTACGATACAATATTAGGTTTGTGTATTGAACCAAGTGAACGTAATCAATATGATTTGCCATTCCATTGTAAACGAACTGGTCTCTTCCCGACATTTGATTCCGATTGTTATGAATATATAAATTGTACAGAGAGTTTGGAAGCAATTCGAAGCCGGTGTCCTTTTGGATTGCGATTCGATGAAATATTGTCACAATGTGTGCAAGAAGACAAAACGATTCCATGTATAAAGTCTAATGATGAGGAGGCGGATTTTAAAGAAATTCGATTTCAAATATAAAATTTTAAAACAAATAAAAAACTGCTTTGGAACCAAAATTTATTTTATTTGTACCCTATTGGCGTTTCGGGGGACTTTACGCCATCCATTCTCAACAAAAGGTTGTTAAAAAACTTTTTTAGAAAACCCAAAACCACTTTTTGTGAATAAGAAATATATGTTAGTGTCCTGAAAGAGTAAAATGGTTTCTCTTTGTGGGAATAAAATATATAAAAAATGATAAATTATTTGAGAAATTTAATACTCTAACCAGGTCCTCTAAAAATGTTAGAGCTTTTTAAAAGATTGTGTGATTTTATAGGTGGATATTCGTTAATGTGTAAAGAAAAGAATCGAAGCTAGATATATTTCTTCATTATAGCCCACTAGGCTGACGTTTCGGTCTTGATCAAGACCATCCTCAGAGCTTGCGGCCTGTCAATATAGGCATACAATGAAATATTCAATCATATATGTAATGAACCTAAAAATTCTAGTTATATATAATTAATAATAATAATATGTTTAATGATTGAATAAAAATAAAGAAAATACAATAATATATAAAAACAAGCCAGTTGTTGGAGTACAGGCGGTGGATAAGTTAAGTCAGAAGTGCCTTTTTTACACCAGTAAAACTTGAAGTTTTAAAATATTCAAGACAAATGTCTACATGAGTGTCTTCTGACTTAACTGCTTGTACTCTAATAACTGGTTTGTTTTTATATATTAAGAGATTGTATTTTCTTTATTTTTATTCAATCATTAAACATATTATTATTATTAATTATATATAACTAGAATTTTTAGGTTCATTACATTTATGATTGAATATTTCATGGTAGCTTTCATTGTATGAGGAGCAAGCTCTCAGGATGGTCTTGATCTAGACCGAAACGTCAGCCTAGTGGGCCTAATAAAAGAAAAACATCTAGCTGCATATTCTTCTCTTTACACATTAGAGCTTTTTAAGTTTTTTGATTTAAAAAATGATTCAATTAGTAGACACTTTGTCTTGAATATTTTAAAACTTCCAGTTTCACAGGTGGAAAAGAAAGACCTTTTTCTCCCGGATTCAAATTCCATCAACCATATGGTTTGATCCAAAAGCAAAAAATTCTAAATTAATAGTTATTAAATTATACTATAAATAACGCGAGCCAGAAAATTTTATGAAGAAAAAAAAAACGTAATATGTTTGTCACATTAGTTATTTTTTTATATTTTAACAAAAATAAATCACGAGCGTGATATTCATTTTATAAATAAAATAACATAAGTAGATATATAAATATTTACAATTTTATATAAAATTATTTTATTAATTAAGGATCATAAACGTAGAATAAAGCCTCTAACTTGAAACAACGATCTAGTTTTATCAGCCCTATTTTTCGCACTCTTATAAAAAATATAAAATAATATATAATATATAGCCTAAATATGTTGGGAAAGAGCAAGTATAGGAGAACAAAGAAAATAAAGCCTTTGTATCAAGGGCGGATCCAGAGGTGTTTCTCGGGGGGGGGGGGGGGGTAATCTGGTGTGATCGTCGCACAGCACACTATTTTTTTTTTAATTTCGGTAATTTAAAAGCGCATTCTGTACTTGTTTGCCAGAATATAAATACACATCAAATTTTTAAGTATTAATTTTAAAAATTTTACATTAAAAATAAATTTTTTTGCGAAAAAAAGATATTTTTTTCGAATCTCGGGGGGGGGGGGGTAATTATCCCCCCTTTACCCCCCCCCCCCCTTGCTTTGTATGCATAATGGCGAAGACGTTTCGGACAAAATTTATTTGTCATTCTCAGTCCTTAGTACAAAAAAAATATCCATATTTAAATGATACAACAATGATGCAAAAAAATTTTTTTAATAAATTAAGATCTTACTAGGCTTATATTTAATTCAGGCTATTCACAAACATATGTACCTTTTATTAATATATTATTATATTTATTTATTACAATTTTGTCCTTGAAATAAATATAAGCTTGTAAGATCTTAATTTAATTTAAAAAGTTTTTCGCATCATTGTTGTACCATTTAAATATTATTTATTATGGGAGTTTTTAATTATATACCACATTCTGTATTATTTATTAAAAATATAAATACTGACTGCTTATTCTGCAGTCGTGTTCAAATACACTTTGATGATTGTGTCTAACTTCATGGGAATGAGTGTAGATGGTGCTAAAGTCGTTGTATATAAAATGCACATAGCTGTCCCTTAGATGTTAGTTCACTTGAGTCGAAGCAGGTGTATAGTACTTGAAAACGACTGCAGAATAAGCAGTCGAAACGTTGTACAGTATTTATATTTTTAATACAAAATGTGGTCTATAATTAAAAACTCCCTTAATAATAAAAATAAAAATACAAAGCTTCTATTCTTGCTCTTTCCCAACTTATAATATCAACAGCAACTTCTCTCCGGAATATATATATATATATATATATATATATATATAACAGTGAGGGTCAACGTTAAAGCCCAACTATGCATTTTCTATATGTGATAATATAGAAAAATATGAACATTTTTTATGGAAGCTTAACTTAGCCCTCACTGTACATGCCTAGACCAAGCTTTCCCAGTTCTTAAGTCAGCTTTCTTTGGGATTAATTGAAAGCTTCTCGTGAGCAGCTGATCTAAGCTTGACTAGTGAGACATAGAGGTCTTGGTAAAGGTATTGGTAGGGTTTTCTAAAAAAGAAATACAGTAATTTCAGTACAAACAAATTGTAATGGTTTCCTAGCGAGTGGAACCATTGCCATTTGTTTGTGCAGAGAGCTATATATGGACCCTGTTATGCATTAGTGTGTCAAGCGCCAAAAAAAAATTAAAAATTGAGTTAAGCACGGAATATTTTATTTTATTTTTTTTATTTATTTATATCCTTAAATGGGTTTACATTTATTGCAGGATAAAGGCCAAAGTTGTCAGTTATCAATTATTTTTGGATACTGATATGGCCTGTACATGATTACAGTAGACACTAGATATTACAATATGTATAGTTGGTTGGAGTTGAAGTTATTTTGTTATAAGTTAATAAAGTTTCTTCATTATATATTATTGTACTTATTACATTATATCACAATAGTATAGTATAGGCTTTAACATTCAATTCAAGTAAGTATACCTGTGTCCATTTTATAACAAACTTAAATCGAACGACAATGTCTCCGAATACTTACTGTTGGGAAAACACATATGTCCAGTAATACTTTCTAAAGATAAATTCCGAAATATTCATCAAATGATTAAAATTATCCCAGGAGTTACACGGCCCACTATAGAAAGGATCTTTGTATTTTCCCCCGATGTTTAGGGAGAGAGATAATATTTCTCTTTCTTAAGTTGACATTATGAACATCAGTTCGAAACTTTAACCTGTCAAGGAGATAGGGCGGAGTTTTATTTTTAAGTATTTTATAGCAAAGACAAGCAAGGTGGTGTTGCCTTCTATTGGTCATACTCAACCATCCAATAGTTTCAGTTGTGTGATGTGCCTCTGCGCTCATCCCATAGATAAAACAAGAATGAGTTCTGACCCTCTGAATTTTTCCTTTCACTTGTTCAAACATGCCCATAAACAATGTCACAATGATTGAAGTGCACAGGACCAGTGAATCTGACAAGGTTTTTTCTTCTTTCATTTAGCAATGTCTATAGAAAACATATTTTAGTGATGTTTGCCCTTCGAGTCATTTCAGCTAATGTTCTTTGAATTTTAAGTTTGAATCAATTATGACACCTAAACTTTTCATGACTCAGATATTTGAATAGGGGTTCCATCTATATTTATAATAAAATCAGATATGGTTATGTTGCGTTTATTCCCAAATAAGACAGCGCAACATTTTTTAGGATTTAATTGTAGTAGGTGCTGTTGGGAGATTTCATACAAACTTTTAAGGTCCTCATTGATAGAATCTATTGCCAAAGCCATTTGATGGGTTTCAAAAGCATAATATAATTGTGTATCGTCTGCATATTGGTGATAATCACATGACCGCAGACATCCGTTAAACTCAGAGGTGTATAATGTGTATAAGAGGCCCAAGGACACTACCTTGTGGTACACCAGTTTTATTTCCTTAGCCTCTGAAAAAGTATGATTAAGTACCACCTGCTGTGTTCTCTCTGACAGGAACGAGGAGATCATATTTTGTGAGTTAATGCCAAACCCAATGTAAGCTAGAATAGCTAAAAGAATTTCCCGATTAAGCATATCAAAGGCTTTAGTATAATCAAGTAGGATTAAGATACTAAGTTTACTATTATCATTTGCAGTTAGAATATCATCCACTATATCAGCTAGTGCAGTAGCACAACTATGACCAGGCCTAAAGCCCGATTGCTTGCGTGGTAAGATGTTATTTAAATCAATGAATTTTCTAATCTGCATATCCAGAATTTTTCTAATATTTTTGACAAAGCCGGAAAATACTAATAGCTCTCAAGTGACTGAATTCAATTGGTTGTTTTATTTTGGGCGTAGGAATGATATAAGCACATTTCCAGCTGGTAGGAAAATATTGTTTCAAATGCTATAATTAGTAGTATTTTTTTATGAAATATGTCCTAAAAAAATTTATATTTAATGTCACTTGCACAATTGACAAAAAAAAATTATATATAATCCAATGAAAACAAAAAACTTTAATGTTGATTTTCTCAAAACTTAGTAGCTGGCGCTTGACACACTAATGCGTAACAGGGTCCATATAATACTGCTGCTAGATTACTGCACTAATTCACCACCATGAAACCTCCTTTTAATAAAGCATTTCTAAAAACCAGATGGTTAGGGAATGGGGTGAGTGACGTTCCCGGCAGTGTTGTTGAGAAAGGGGTCAGGCTCTATTCCCGTTTCATTACCCGATTATTATAAAAGTGTAAAAAAGAAATATTATAAATATAACTAAATGCAATCTTCAAGAAGGGGAGTTATGAATTATTGTATTCTTGAAGAAGAATATGGAGAAATCCTCTTCTTTGATAAGGCACATTAGTTTAAAAATAAACAATATTCACCAAACTAAAGAGATAAAAGTAACTTCATAACGAAGTAATTTCAGCTGGATGCTTCTCTTTATAGGCGAGAATCTCAGAGTGTTCAATAGGCACTTTTGGAGAAGGGTCAACAGTCTTCTTTTGTTTCTTCTGGAACAATTTTTTAATTTTTATCTTGTTTAAAATTAGATGTGAATGAGAAGTCTAAAAAGAAGAGATGTAGATATATAAATGATTTTACAATTTTCTTTAATAAAATAGAAATAGTAATTAAAATTAATTAAAAATCCAAATAAAGTAAATAAACAGGCCTATTCTCTAAGCAAAAACCTTTAACTCTGAAATCAGCGTTAATTCATTTTAAAACCTTTTTGTTTCAAATTGCTATTCTGTAAGCAAAAACTTAAACGCCAAAGCGTTAACATTTAGTCAATAGTGTTAAAAATTAATGTCATGTCTATAGGGTGCCTTTAATATTTTAACGCCATGTTTAATGCATCAAAATGGCGTCTTTAACCAAAAAGTAATGTTATGATTTTGACAGCTTTTAGATAAAAGCAACATGTTAACGTCGTATATATATATATATTAATTAATCAACGTATATCGTGAAAGTCTTATATGGCCTAAGTTGCCTAAATGACTGTGTGAATGTGTGTGTGAGTGTGAGTGTGAATGAGAAGTATGTTAAAAAAAAAACGCTGATATTATTACTTTATTTTTTAACACCCAATTTATGATTTTAAATTTTAACGTCTGTTTTTAGAGAATAGACCTGAAATAAAGTCAAGTTTTTGTCAAAAATAAAAAACAATTTGATGAATTTTCATTCCGGTTGTCGCAAATTCAAAATCTTTGAAATATGCCATTTTATTCAGTATATATTTACCAAATTTGCATAAATATGCAAAGTAAAATTTGAACAATAGAATTAGGGTGACATGATTTGGGTGAAAAATTGGTTGTCCAGAGCGTTCGAATATGCAATTGCATAGGAATCAGGGCTCTAGTTATTCTATTAATTTACCTAATTTACCCATGTGGTCTTTGTTTGTTTAAAAATTGAATTATTGAGGAAATATATTCAGTGATATTCACCCATAACTGAAGAAAATCTTTATTTTAAGCGTCTCCACACAAAACACAGGCATTTGTCAAAGGGGACACCGGAGATTATCGGCCTCATTTCGATGTCAAACAAAAAAGAAATAGGCTATCAAGTTATTATTTTTTTATTTTTTATTTTCTCCAAAAACTTTGGCTTCTTTACTATTATTTGTAATAATAATAATACCTTTAATAATGAGGATTCTTTAGAGTGAGTTTCTCCAGGAGTTTGTTGTGGAACTTCAGGGAAACTTAGAGGCTGAAGTTTATTTTCTTTTATCATTTTTGCATTATTTTCATCTTTTAAAATAATGAAGTTTTCTGGATTTTCGGTTGGTGTGATTTTGCTAAAAAAAAATTGAAAGTTGTGATATTTATTTATAACTTTTTTTTTACCGAAAATTATTTTTTAATAGAATAAAATTATTTAATAAAATTTGGTGTGTTTTTTGTTGGTGGGTCAAACGTCGAGCGTCTGGTGCAAAATGATAGGAAACCGATGCCCCCAGAAAGGTTCCTGGGGGCCATGGGGACAATTGACCCATTAATTAATAAAATTTTATATTTATGGAAAATTGCAAGTTTCATTTTTCACCTTGATTGAGAAATCCTTGCTTCTAGAAGTATTTGTTTCAATTTCTCCCAAAAATTGAATAGCCGGCCAGATTTAGTATAATCCATGCAAAAGAGAAATCTTAAATTGGATGGTATTGCAATATCGTGCTCTATTAAACAAGGTATTATCATTGTTCGTTGTTGTTCTATAAATAATCTTTTAAAAGTTAATAACATTCAAAATATATAGATTAAATAAAAAAAAATCATAAAAATTATAAATTACCGCAACCAAGTGCATAGGCGAAATCAACGAAAAGTTGATTAGCTTCACTCTTTAAAAAATTGTTTGAAATAATTATTATGAGTCGATTGCACCTCTCTGAAATCACTCTCATGATCACTTGATGTTCCAAAGCCTGCCCTCCACCTGCTGCAAGATCTCTATCTTTGAGACATAACTGGAAAAATAAAATTGTTCTTTAGTATAAAAAAATAAGAAAAATTAATATGTTTGTAATTTTCTAAAAAAAAAAGTTTATCAGTTTTATTTTACCTTAAAATTTTCCTTTTCCATTCGATTAACCAATTCACAGGCAAAATCAACATCTTCGTCAGAATAAAGCAAAAATGCATCATACATTTGTGGAGACAAACCGTTTTCTAGCAGAATGGCATCGTCTGTAATTAATAAAATTTAGTGATTATTATATAAGCAAGTATATGAATTTTAAATGAAGAATACTAATTTACTGACCTGTTGTTAATATTTGTTTCTCAGCCTCGATTAAAGGCGAAGGAGTATAAATGAGAGCTTTTTTCTTTTGAGCAATATATTCAGAAATCTGATCTGAAATATAATAATAAACGAAAAATCTGTTGTATTATTCGTTTTAAAAAGTAAAGTGGTCCAGGGGCGTAGACATTGAATGTATGGAACAGCTAGGTGCGCCTTTCCTTCAAATAAATAAACTTTTTCAAAACCAAATTGGCAAATTTTTTAGTTTATAGGGAGCAAGAATGTTCATTTGCAACTTTTGAACATTTATTTATAAATAAAATTAAAAACATTCATTTATAACAAAGAAAAAATATTTCAGACACAGGCATTCAATTGATACAGAGGTTATACAAAATTACACAGTTCTAATTAGTTAATTTTAGGGACGGAAAAACAGACGGATGGCAACTTAGCTATTAGTATTAGATAGATATTAATTATTGGAATGATAAAAAATAAGCAACATAAAATCACCTAAATAGTTATCTTCCTCTAAATCAACTATAACATCACATCTTTCCATTTTTGTTAAATACTCCAATAGGAGGCCTATTGAGTTGTCTTTCCATAAATTCAACACTTCTTCAGTTGGATTTGGTTTTGAAGAAATTAATGTGATTGCTTGTGAACAAATTCCAGTCAATTGGGCAAGCCCTTGCCAGTCCCTTTTTTTTAAACAAGATAAATTAATACACAAAGATAATAGTTAAGATATTTTTCTTTCTCACCTTTGAAAGCCTTCATGTGAAGGAAATATCTTGTGAGGATCAAGGTGTATTTGGATTTTTTTCCTAGATAAGGAGAGAGCACTAATGGGTACATCATAAACATTTATATTTTCATCCGTCATCTTTCTTTAGATGATAATTTCACTAAAGCGATATGTTTATAAAAAATAATATTAACCCTTAGATGTTTTAAATATTCCCTTATTTTGTTGATATGAGAAACAGGCAGAGAGCTATTTAATTAAATTGAATGTGGGGGCCATTTTGTGTTGTTTATTAAAACTTTTGACACCAATAGTAGCTAATATTAATATAAATTTTTTAGAACTATACCATAAAAAATTTATTTTCGTTTACATAATTAATTTTTTTTAATAATAATAATATTTCATAAACACAAGAAGTTCTGAAAAATTATTAATCTGTCATTCTATGTTCAGAACAGGAAACATTTATTCCCTCCTGCAGGAAACATTAGAGAAATAGTTTCTAGGTTCAGAAAGAACATATGAGTGATAAAAAATCCCTAAACCCCCCGATGCTGCTAGTGTCGCCTTCTTGGATCACGGGCGCATGCGCAGGAGAGTCAAGACAATTTGCAAAAAAGTGTTTGACAGATACCAAAATCAGGTTGGTTTTTTAGCTAAATTTATTTCATTCCTAATAATACTAAATAATAAATTTGCTTTTTGTTAGGCATTTCATATATTTTTTTACTTTCTCGTATAGAGAAAGTATTGTAATCGTAAAAAAATTCGACTTCGAGATTTTGATGTTTCTCCACTCCCTGAGTTCAAAAATACCATTTTTGGCATTATGTCTCTGTGTGTGTGTGGGTGTGTGAACACGATTGCTTAAAAACCAAAGCAGCTAGATCAATGAAATTTGGTATATGCTCATTACACTAAAATTGTAGACCTCTATCAACTTTTGGAGTAAATACGTCACTTGGAAGTAGTACTTTATCTAATAAATTTTTTCAGAAATTTTGAAATTTTCAATTTTTTGTTATATTATGATAAAATACACAATTTTAAAAAGTTTTTATTCTTTGATATTTTCCCGAAAACTGAATAGTTTTTGAAATAATCACAGAAAAAAACGACATTTTTCGTTAATTTTGGAAAGAAAATTCAAAACAAATGAATTTGTTTATATTTACATGTTTTTTAATGACACCTGTATGATTTTGTTTTGAATTTTCTTTCCAAAATAACGAAAAATGTCGTTTTTTTCTTTGATTATTTCAAAAACTATTCAGTTTTCGGGAAAATATCAAAGAATAAAAACTTTTTAAGTAAAGTACTACTTCCAAATAAAGTATTTACTCCAAAAGTTGATAGAAATCTACAATTTTAGTGTAAGGAACATATACCAAATTTCATTAGCTGCTTTGGTTTTTAAGCCATCGTGTTCTCACACACACCCAGACGTAATTCAAACAAAAGAATATACTAGAAAGTCTCGGGGAAGTCATTCCCCATATTTTTTTATATTATAATTGAGGGGTGTAGATGCAAAACTCACACTCTCCACAAATCAAATTTGTGGAGAATGTGAGTTTTGCATCTACACCCCTCAATTGATATCATTTTGCTCTCCAATTTGGTAAAAAAATCTTTTTACTTTTTTTACCCTATATATGAAATATATAAAAAGAAAGTATTGTTTAGATTTTGGCTAGGACACTGGTTAAAACGATTCTCCAGGTAAAACTGTCCAAAATTGCAGTCTGTCAATGGTATAAAAAAAGCACAAAAGAAAATAGCTAAGAGGTTGAAATTTTATCGATGTCGAGATTTTGATCGAATCGAATAAATTTGAACCGAAACATCGTAAATATGTAGCGACACCTCTTCCTCGATGACACCTCCTGTCATTGTTGGCATCGTCAATCATGGGCGTCCGCAGGGGGGGGGCAACCAGGCACTTGCCCCCCCCCCTGGAAAATTAAAATGATACAAAAAAATGTATAAAACAAAAAAAAAATACAAAAAAACCTTTCACAGTATATATCCACCTTGCCGCAGTGAGAAAGCTTTAAATACTAAGAGATGTATAACATTATTAATATCAAAATACGTTTTTTTTAACTTATCTGGAAGTGACTTGCCCCCCCCTGCAAAAAATCCTGCGGACGCCCTTGTCGTCAATCATAGACACTTATACGCCCGAGATGATCCATTTCTTTACTACTGATATATATATATTTTTTTAGGGAAAAGGACGAACGAAATATTAAATTACCATTTGATCTTAGGTGCGCCTAGCACTGAGTGATAAAAAATTTAAAGAAAAATGTCTTTAGAAGATATAAATATTTATGATATACCTGTCAGTGCACTTTCATTATCTAAAAAACTACTCCAAATACAACTTGATCCTCCGAAGATATTTCATTCAGATGAAGGATTTGAAAGGTAAGAAAGAAAAATAAATACCTTAACTATTATCTTCGGGTATTAATTTATCTTGTTTAAAAATAGAGACTGGCAAGGGCTTGCCCGGTTGGCTGGATTAAGTCATGCATTCACAGGAATTGCTTCAAAACCAAGCCCAACTGAAGAAGTGTTGAATTTATGGAAAGACAGCTCAATAGGGCTCCTATTGGAATATTTAACAAAAATGGAAAGATGTGATGTTACAGTTGATTTGGAGGAAGACAACTATTTAGGTATTTTTATGTTCTTTATTTTTATCATCCTAATAACTAATATCTATCTAATACTAATAGATAAGTTGTCATCCGTCTGTTTTTCCGTCCCTAAAATTAACTAATTAGAACTGTGTAATTTTGTATCAATTGAATGTCTTTTTCTGAAATGAAGATTTAGAGGCAGAGGTATTTTTTTGAAATTAATTATCAAAATATGCCTCTATAAAACTATCATTAATAATCCTCTTATTCTAGTTACTAATTCGATAAGTTAAAATCGGCATATATACAATTTTAATTCAAAAGCAGTGCCACACTTGAAGTAAATTTGCTTCTAAATTCATACACTATCTCCCTTTACTACTAAAAGATTTTAAAATATATATTTAATAGGAAAGAGGGTGCAGCCAAATAATTGAGCCTCTATTCAATAACGAACACTCTTTATTGGGACGTTTCGGCTGAAGATGGCAGGGTTGATCCCAGCCGAAACGTCCCAATTAAGAGTGTTCGTTACTGAATAGAGGCTCAATTATTTGGCTCCCTCACCCTCTTTCCTATTAAACATATCAGCTACAGCCACGTTCCATTATTCAATTTAAAATATATATATTTTCAGTAATTTATATAACTCTTATATAAATATATACAGGGTATTCATAAATAAACTTGAAATTTGCGCGCAGTCTGTAGCAAAAACTATGCTATCTACAAAAGCTTACAAAACATGCCCCCAGTACATGCTGCTTTCAACAATCGATGCAACAATACGATTTTACGCTTCCAGATGGTGGCAGACAATGGACATCTAACATGTTTTGTAAACTTTTGTAGATTATTTATATGTCCTCAATAAAGCTATAATACACCATTTAGTGTTTTTTTTTTCTCGATAAAATTTCCATCATTTCATTCTTCAATGGAAGACCCAATTTCCATGCAATTCTGCCGCATAGTTTTTGCTACAGACTGCTCGCGAATTTCAAATTTAATTATGGACCCCTGTTTATACAGTGCATTAAGATGATTTAGTTCCACTTGGTTTTTTGTTCATTCTGACTGGATTCCCCTGTATGTATATATATTGTTCCAATGACCTCAAAGGCAAAAATTTCTTTAAAATGTATATATTTCCTTTTTACAAAAATTTATATAGTAGGATTCCAAATTCTTCCGGTCTCGAGTATTTATATCCCTCCTTATGTTCTTGACGGTGGCCATCGTTATTTCGCTTGTGTTTATATAAATGAACACTTTTTCTTAAGCGAGAATATGCAAATATACAAAACGACAACGATCCAAATTTACCGTTAAGACCCGTTTACAGAATCAAATCAAATTTTGAAAGGCTTGCGATACTGGGTCGTATGTGTCCTAAAGCTTTTAGTATCGAGGAGGGTCCCCCCTCCGAATTTGATAAAATCAGAACCAGAATATATTATTAATAAATTAATTTTTTACATTTCAGATAAAGATATAATGAGTTTTGTTGAACGTCAAAATAAAGCTGGGATATCGACTCCGGCTCTTATCGATGAAATCGATAAACAGATAATCACTATTGGTAATATTATCAATAATAAGCTATAATAAAATTCTACTTATTATAAAATAATTATTTATAATTAAAAAAAAAAAACATTTTATATATATTTTCAGACGACGTTATACGTTTAGAGAATCGACTCCCACCTCAAACTTATGATGCATTTCTTCTTTATTCTGAAGAAGATTGTGATTTTGCTTTCCAATTGCTTGATCGTATGGAAAAGGATTATAATTTTAAAGTAAGAAAAATTTTATAAGAATTTGACTAGAAATGCCATTGCATAAATTATAACTAATTTTCCAAATTTTTCTAGATATGCTACAAGGAACGAGATTTCGTCAAAGGGCTAACGTTTGAACATGATGCTATAATTAAACTAATTTCTGAAAGATGTTCTCGCCTAATAGTTATTATTTCAAATAACTTTCTAAAAAGTGAAGCAAACAATTTTCTCACCTCTTTCGCGCAAGGTCTAGCATTAAGTAAGCTAAATATCGATAAAATTAAAAAAGTTTTTGTCATTCAATCATCTATATATATATATATATATAATTATTTTTATTTTTTAGAGAATCAAAGAAGACTTCTTATACCTTGTTTAATAGAGAAATGTGATTTACCTCTAAATTTAGCCTTTTTACCTATATTAGACTACACAAAATCTGGCAAATTATTTGATTTTTGGGTGAGGTTGAGAGAATCCTTACGAGCTCCAAAAATGAAAGTACAATCTAGGTATATTATTATTATTATTATCATCAAATTATCTAATAAAAATAGCCATATTATTTTGGTTAATATGCGAGTTGGTTAGTAGACAAGAAAAGAACGAAACGTCGGCCCTGGTTTATTAATAAATTGAAATATAACTAGCTGCTTGCTCATTTATTCTTCCTATTTGATTATCAACCTCCTTCAAATAAATAGAACTGTTACGTTAATGATAACTAGAGAGCAGAAAAAAAGTTATCCTGATTTTCTTAGATATTTCCACTGATCTCACAAAAAGAAACGTTTTTTGAGATTTTCAAAATCTTGCGACTTTTTTGCAAAAAGTGACTTTTATGACCGACTTTTTTTCAAATTTTTGTAACAAAGTTCTTTAACGCGGCTTACGCTGAGTGAAATGGGAGAAAATGTAACGTAACAAAAATGCGTTCCTAACTCCTTATATCGAGTAGTACCAATCAATAATTAATTAACCAAACCGTATCCAATAATTATAAATGGAATTACTAAAAGTTATCCTAGCTAACTAACACTGTACGACTACCTCAACTCTTAACGTTATATTGAATCAAACTGATTGAAATAATATATAATTTATATATTATTTTATATTTCAGAGTCGAAATAACAGAAATCCCCGAGAATTCAGTAGAACAACCTGAAGAACAACCTCAACAAGAACAAAGAAGATGCATCTCTCAGCCACTTAAGGTAGAAAACATATCAAAGCCACTACCAGAGATAGAAGGGTCATCAAAACAATTTTCAAAATTAGAAGATATAACAAGACCATTGAAAGAAAATATCCCACTTAGTTCGATTCTTCCTGATGTCCCCGATCATTCACTTGAGGACATAGCATTAGCTCAAGATTCACCATCATCAATAAAGGTAAATAAATTTTTCTAGTAATGTTAAGTTCAATATAACAGAAGTTTATAATGACATTTGTTTTTTTCTTTTTTTTTTTTTAGAAACTTCTTAGTTTCAAACTGAGCAAAAAAAGAATAAAAAAATTCTTCAAAAAATCTAAACACAAGCAACCACAAGCTGTTGAAGTAAAAAATTGAGATATATAATTAATATTTATTAATTTAAACAGCCAAAAAAGTTAGAATCTGCAGGCGGTTTCTATCTTTTTCGGCCACTGTGATATAGTCTATATATTGCAATATTATTTCTTATTTATTAATTTGAGATATTTTTACTTTCTCTTACCGCTATATATGTTAATATATAGAGTGAGAAAGTATTGGATTTATGTCAAAAATTCGATGTCGAGATTTTGATGCATATACACGTTTTGAGGTCCCCTGAATTCAAAATACAAAAACATGGTCTGTCTGCCATGGTAACAAAATATTCCCATGTTTATAAATTTTAATCTTGAATTGGAATAGGAAACTAAATATATCTCGACACAAAAAAATCTGGTGTGGCAAGTAATCGAAAGTTGAGTTCTGTGCTTGTCACACCAGATTTTTTTCTTTAATATTTTGAATTCAAATTAATATTAATAATAATAAGTTTATTTTTTAGTTTAGTATTGGATAATTGTATAGAATGGCTTCCAATGACCATGTTCACACTTGGTCTTCAACTTTTTTTCTCATTTGGCTTCCTCTTGCAACAGGTTCTACTTGGGCTTGTCCATAGGGCATGATTCAGTGTTCATTCATTTTTACTTTCTCTTACCTATGTATATATGTAATATATATATAGAGAGAAAGTATTGGATTCATGTCAAAAATTCGATGTCGAGATTTTGATGGATCTTCACGTTTTGAGGTCCCCTGAATCCAAAAAAGTGGTTTTCGCGACATGGTCTGTCTGTGTGTGTGTGTGTGTTCAATTTTAAGCATGAAGGAATTGAGCTATGAGGCTGAAATTTTATATTTAAGTTAAACACCCCCGGGACCGGAAAAATAAGCTTTTAATCAAAATCGGCCAAGGAGTACTAGTACTTTACTGATGTACTTTTTCAGTTTTTTTCGATTTTCTCAAAATTCGCTCTAACGATTTTGATTAAAATTCAAAAATCAATTATTTTTTAGATGCTCTTTCAAATGTATATTCTCGTTTTGCCTTCAAAATTGTTTGAAGCACACTTTACTCTTGTGCTTCATAGGAAAGATAGGAGAAATGGTTGCCATGGTTACAAAATATAAATATTTTCCCATACTTATAAATTTTACATCTGAATTCAAATATTCCCTACTGCCGGGAACTAAATACATGTCGACACAAAAAATCTGGTGTGACAAGCACAGTACACAACTTTCGATTACCGAAGGTCACTGGGGGAAAATTGTTTTATTTATCAAAACGTTATCCTCTCCTTTTATAAAATGTCTTCTCATATCATGCTTTATAATTTTGAAACAAGCTCCACAATTGTATAATTTGTTGCACTGAGGATGGACGATGGGCTGCGTTTAGGCAATCGGAAATATTTAACAATAAAGGAAAGGAGTCGCTGGTTTGTTTTTTCTCCATAAACTTATTTTGACTTGTTAAATATTAATAGTTTTCGATATCTATAAATATAAATAGAAAATCATCAGGTGTGTTGATAGAAACTTCTATGAAATTGTCAATTTTCCACCGAGTACTGTTAGTTCATAGATAGTATTATATTATTCAGAATATCATCCATCTGAAAAAATAACATTTTAATTATTTAGAGATATATTAATTATATATATATTATTAAAAAAATTACCTTTCAACATTTTCTCCTGTTAATTTGCTTCTAAAACGATTATATCAATATTATTCCATTAGAGAATAGGAGGCTCCAAGATCTTTAAAAATCACTTTGTTCAAGGTGTATGTAACTAAGCACATCACATTTTCTCTCATCTCTATTTTAGTTTTCCGACAATAATTATTTAATTATGGAAAATATTTAAATGAATCAATTGTGTTATTAAACATGTTTTAATTCGTGACCTAAAAAAAATTTTTATTAGACTTAATTCTAATTAGTTAATTTATAAGAATTTTGAATTAGTGTTCTAATTTTTTTGTTTACCTTTAATTTCCAAAAAATATTGAAAATTTTTTCTCTTCTCTCTTTTTTCTACGGTCACATAAACACTAAATAAAAAATAAATACCAAAAAAGTTATTTTCATTTACTACAACAAAAGTGTATGTAGTAAATGAAATTAATAAAAAAAGAACAAGGTTTTAAAAAAATTAATTATCCTTTGCTTGTCGAATACAAATTATATATATATATATATATATATATTTGATGAATATATATATATATTTAAACCGTAAACCGGGAGTCTGAAGAAATCGTATCAGTGAGAATGAGTGTGATTTTTTGGATTACAAGCGAGCGAGTGCGGAGGCAAACCTCGAAGAGATCCTACCTAGCCTAGCACAAAATACGAAGACAATAGAGAGAGTATTTGTAACCCCGTCTCCACCATCAGATCGGTGGAGCCCTCGGGTCTGTCCCTAGCCTCAAGGATTGCAATTTTGACCCTCCAGGCTTGTCCTGGAGAAATGGCAACCCTTCCCTGACTCGCTTTACTCATAGAGCCACCTCAAATCCACCCTCAAAGATACAAAAACACATCAGACTCCCTTTGCGTCATAAAAAGAGGTATTTTCGCAAAACACAAGAACACTTGAGAACTTGGGCTTCAGATCTGGCCGCATCTCCTTATGAACCGTTCATGGAATAAATCAACGAGAATATCTTTCATTTTAGCTCTCCGTTTGGATCCTAAATTAAAGAAACAAATCATCCTAACAACAAACGAACTACCTAATGATTAGAGAAGGGACACCTGAAGCTAATAACAACAACAACAGTTATCCAACAAAGGCCTAGAATGAAAGTATTCTCGTTGATTTCTCTTCTATTAGATTCACGAAGAATTGCTGCAGGTTTAAAAAAGAGGCTCTTTAATATTTGGGATCAGCTGAAAAAAATAACATCCTCATAAGCTAATCTAATCTACCCCCTTTAATATTCTTGCACCATGCATAATATACCTTTGTTTCGTTGACCCTCAGGAATCTGTAACAAAAAAGAAAAAAATGGAATTAGAAACAGATCATTTATATATTTTTGGATGTATGTGTGTATGTCTAGAGAATAAGATATTCACCTCCGGAGGGGTTGACGGTTACTCGAAGCTCCTTGTCTGGCACTCGTAGAGCTGATCCATCGAAGCTCGTCGAACTCGTTGAGCAAGCAGCAGAACCAGTTGATTGCACTAGTTGAACACTGAACTATGAACACTGAACACTGAACACAATTGGACCGGAGAAACACAAACCTGCAAAAGAGAAATTGTTTAAGAATATATTCCTTACAGGTCTAGCAATCTAGTGATCTATATATATATATATATGGTGGCACTTTATTTACCAAACTTAAAATTCTGAACGGTTCGCTCCCCCCCCCTGATCATTGCATTATCACAAAAAAATAAGATTGGAATGGTAAAAGCCCTCAAATTAAGCGTTTAACCGGGACGAAGTGCTAATGAAGATTAGCAAAAAGTGGTACTTTTTTTACCAAACTTAAATTCTGATTGGGCCGCCCTCCAGATCATTCAATTATCACAATCTGGCACCCTCTGGGATGTGACACGAAGCTTTTGAACAAAATCAGCCAAAGAGTACTAGTACTTTACTGATGTACAGTGAGGGACAGTATCAAGTCCCACCCATGCGATTTCTCCTCGTGATTATTTCATTGTTTTTATAAAAGAAAATTAAAATTTTTATTGGAAATTTTCTAGGTTTGAACCATGAAAGTTTCCATTAAAAAAATATTATATTTTTTTAAAAACAATGAATTAATCACAAGTAAAAAACGCATGGGTGAGACTTAATATTGTCCCTCACTGTACTTTTTCAGTTTTTTTTTTTCGATTTTCTTAATTCGCTCCAACAATTTTGATTAAAATTCATAAATCAACTATTTTTTAGATGCTTTTTAAAAAGTATATCAGTGAAATTTTTCGTGGAAATCGTTTGAAGTACACTTTTTGCTAATCTTCATTAGCATTTCGGCACCGTTTAAACGCTTAATTTGAGGGTTTTTAACATTGCAATCTTATTTTTTTGTAAAATTAAAAAATGTAAAGGGCCCCCCGTTCAAAATATTAATATATAAAAGAGAGCCCAAACCATAATATATATTTAAAAATGTTTTTGTGTATGGGGCGATCTTTAAAAATATGAGCTCACCCCCCCCCAAAAAAAAAAAAATAAAAATTCTATATACCCCCCTAATATTAGATGCATAATAAACAAACACTACGATTCAGGAAACCTTTTGATATAATGAAAAAGAGCGATGAATAGACACCGAAACTTCTATAAAGGATGAAATTCTCATAACAACATTTAGAATAGAAATATCGCATATATTAAATATTTAAATAGAGATTCAGTATAAAATCAAGATCATTTCCCTATCTTTTATGTTGTTCACAAATTTCGATGCAATTTATTATGTAAATAATGAATTTCTCGCACAAAATTTTTATTCTAATCTTTAGTTTGGTCCTTAATGAATGAATCTAACTATAAAATGCAAATGTACTTACCAAAATGTAGAAATTATAGGAATCCTGGGCCGGAGCGACACGGCCCTGTTGGTCATGTTAAGCCCTCTCTGCAGGATTAAAGGCAATCCCTTGTCTGAACTTGAGTCGAGCAGACAAGCGCAGACAGGTCACAGAAGGTAAAACTAGAAAGAAAAATAAAAAGAAAGAGAATTAGGAAAAATCTTCAACTCATACATATATATATATATACAGGTTTAATAGATAATTTAGTAAATATATTTTTGAATATTTAACATAATTGATACAATAACATAGATGGGCAAAAAAAACTCTATATCCAATGCTTTCCAAAAGGAAAATTTTCGATTTTTCAAAAATATTTTTAGCCTCCCCAATTTGGAAATTTAAGTGTTTTCCCTGGACTATCCATAATGTCCTCTATCAGGGGGCAAAAACAACTTAATTAGTTGGAAAGGAGATAAGTCTTTTCAGCCCAAATAAAATATATAAATTATTTATATATTTATTTGATTAAAATCTTTTCCTTTCCAACTAAAATAAATATATAAATTATTTTTATATTTTATTTGAGCTGAAAAGATTTATCTCCTTTCCAACTACAATTTGTACAGTCCTGGTGAGTTGAATCATAAAGCAACTTAATTTTCAAATTAAGTCAAACGGGCCAGACCATTCTGTAATTTTATAGATACAGTATATACTATACTATATATCTTTTGATATGTTAAAAAAAAATTATCTATCAGTTGCCCTAAAAAAAAAAATTTTGAAAATGTATACCCTGGTAATTAACTTCTATCCCATTGAGAAATTGAAAGTTTCAACAAGAAGAAAAAATGAGATTCCCCAAAAACAAATTGACTCGACTAGGCAAATGTTAAATTTAATATTTTTCATTTCTTTAAAATCTTTCAACTTTTATTTTCTAAATGCTTTAAATAATTGCAATTTTGAGGTGTAAAATTTTATAAAACACACATTTTTATAAATGAATGGTGATTTTAAATAGCAACCTTTATTAATTTATGGAAAGTAAATTAATGTGGATCGCTCAGTTAGTGATTGTGTGGCCGCTGTGGATCAATATGCAATATGTGAAATGTTTTAATATGCCGAGATTATTTGTTGATTTGAGATCCCAATGTGTGTGTGTGATTGAGTTAATATGTGTATGGGTTAATATGTTGAATTATTTAACGTTTAATCAAATATATGTATATAATTATTTCCCCATATTCTCTTTTATTTGATATTAAATACAAATAGTTTTTTGC